>CM029372.1:2866217-3033717 GCA_017165825.1 Hepsetus odoe | reverse complement strand
GGGTACCATCCAGGTCACTGCTCCCCAGGAACTTTCAATAACTGCCCCCTGCTGCATGTGTGTGTATGGGTAAAAAGCAGAGGTTGAATTTCGTTGTGTCTCACTGTGTGCTGTGCTTTGTTTTGCAATGACAAGAATTGTCCCTTTCACTAATAGTGGTATAAGCAGCAGCAAATGACCGGTAAAGAAAGCATATGTTTAATTTTCCTTTTATTGTGTCTGTCTGTTGTGATATGGAAGAGAAATATTGCATGAAGAAACTTGGTTGCATCACGTCTAAAACCAAATCATAGTTATATGATATATTTACTTCAGCTTTTAATAACCTCTTCTGGTTAAATGTTTTTTTTCATGATAAATAATGACACACAGGCTTACACCTGGAACCTGAGGTCGAAGAGACGTGGTCAGCTATGCTTTTGTCTCAACACCTCCATAGCCATGAACTAATCCTATTTACAGTGTGGCTCAAAAGATGAAGCTTCATAGGAAAAATTGGATGAGTGACAGAATTTCTTTGCTGTCATGCCAACCACACATGCTCACCACACAATATGAAGACCAACAATGTAACTTCACTCCAAACCACTCTCCGACGTATCCAGTCTGGCCTTTCTCTCTCTCTCTCTCTCTCTCTCTCTCTCTCTCTCTCTCTCAACATGTGTTGGTTCAGGGCTTGCTTTGAAAATGATCTCCTTTCCATTCTGTGCCAGGCTGATGTGGTCCTATTTGCCTTGTGTATGTGGTTTTGGATAACACAACGCGAGGAAAAAACAGGAAACCTCAAGCATGGGCTACTCAATTAGTCAGACACAGAAATTAAACAATACCAGACAGAAAAGTGATCCTATTACATCCATGTTGGGATGTCAGTATCGCAGCGGCCATGACCTATTTGTCAAGCTGGTCTGTACTGCAGCGTGACATGAATTATGCCATTTGTGTTATGCAGCAGAGTCTGCTGGTTAAAAGAAGCCAGAGGATCCTCTGGGTCGTGAACCAATAAACCTCCATTTCTTGTTTCGTATCAGACTGTATGAGGAGGTTTATGCATCTTTCAAGACTAAAGGTTTAGATTTCAGGAAGAACCCACCAAATTGGGGGGGGGTGTTTTATTATTTATTGCCATACCAACAAAGTTGTTTGGAATTTGCTTTAGCGTGTTCAGCAGCAATATAAAATTACACTCTGCAGCTGCCAAAAAGGGCATCTTGGAGTGGTGCCACTGAAGAAGCCCCTTTAGTTCCCTAAATAACCTCCCAAGTGGAAAAAAAAAAAGCACAAAAGCTACAGAACAAGTGAAGTGGTGGTGGAGAAAGATACAAATGCTGTAAAATGATTCGATTTGGGTTCATTTTCAAGAGCATATTGTTTCTGAAAAAAATAAGACAATCAAGAAAGACAACTTGAGCAAACATAACACGAAAAACTAAACTTACCAACACCTATATCACCTAAAAGTAATGGACCCAAAATTTAATGGATGCAATGTTAAATAACACTAGTCTTGCCCAAGATTGGTTACTGCCAGCCTTGTTAAATGTATACTTAAATAAAGCTATTACAGCAAAATGATAAATTCCCAAAAGTGTCTTAATAAACAGCACATTAAGCCTTGATCAAAAGACCTGAGAAAGAAAGGTATGAAACTTTCTTATTCAAACACAGAGAAGAAAAAGACTGATCCCTTGTTAGTTGAAGCTTGATTGCAGTTGCTGATGAAAAAGGAATTTTTCACAGGGCTGATGTAGTTAGTGAATTGTCCTTAAATCAGAGATAAATCCAATAAATCACAAACCACTTTAAACATTTTTGAAAATCCAGCTTGTTGTTTCTAGTATACTACATTTTTTGAGATCAGAAACAATTAAGTGATATCAGTAAATAAAGCAGAGGAAATCAGAATTTCTTTTCTGTACAGTACTCTTTCACAGCACTGTACAGTATGTGGTGTAAACAGTGACTTCAGCCAGAATTATGCTCGTTTGTTATTGTTGATACTTTGCTTGAAACAGAATGTGTCCTAGCCTGCTACAGTATTGTGTAAAAGAAATACACTCTCATTTCTTTATAATTTGCAAAGGAATGACTTTGTTGCCGTTGAAATACTATTTTATGCATGTCTTATCTATGGCTTTTTAAGTAGATTAAATTATATATTAAGGTATTGAGTTAGTTGGCTTTGTTGTGCTTGAATGATTCATATGTAGGTCACTGAGTGGCTTGACAAACAAAAAAACAAAAAAATCTCTGAAACTGCAAGGCACAGGGACTGAACTGAAAATGAGTACCAAAACCTTTGTTAGGGCAATTTGTGAAATTTGTATAAATAAGGGATTTAAAATTTACAAATGTCTACCAAAAACAAAAACACCTAAATGTTAACAGTGCTTGTAGTGTTCTTTTTTTCATAAATTAATATTTAGCAGTTGCAACCCAGCCACTAGGGATGCTCAAGCCAGTGTAGGGTAGGAACTTGGGGAATGTTGGCAGCATGACTGGTAAAGGTAGAGAATTAGCTGATATGATGGAGAGAAGAAAGGTTGATCATTTTGTGTGTGCAAGAGACTAGATGGAAGAGTAGGAAGGCCAGGTGTATTGGAGGGGGTTTAAACTGTTTTATCATGGTGTGGATAGAAGGAGGAATGGGGTAGGTGTTATCCTGAAGGAAGAAAATGTGAAATGTTTTGGAAGTGAAGAGGGTGTCAGGGAGGGTGATGAGTTTGAAGCTGGAAGCTGAAGGTGTGATAATGATTGTTGTTAGTGCTTATGCTCCACAAGTTGGTTGTGAAATGGAAGAGAAAGAAGAATTCTGGAGTGACTTAGATGAAGTGATAGAGAGTGTACCCAAGGGAGAGAGAGTGATGGTTGGTGCAGATATTAATGGTCATGTTGGTGAAGGGAAGGTGATGAGGTGATGAGGAGGTGATGGGTATGCATGGTGTCAAGGAGAGCCGAGGAGAGCCGAGGAACAAGTGGTGGAAGCTGAAGGAGGACTGCAAGGTGGAATTCAGGCAGGAGTTAACACGGGCACTGGGAGGTGTTGAAGAGATACCGGATTGCTGGGAAACTACTGCAGAAGTGATAAGGCAGACGGCTAGAAATGTACTTGGTGTGACATCTGGAAGGAAGAAAGAGGATAAGGAAACCTGGTGGTGGAACCAAGAAGTCCAGGAGTGTATTCAAAAGAAGAGGGAGAAGTGGGACAGTCAGAGAGATGAAGAAAGTAGACAGGTGTACAAGGAGATGAACTGCAGGGTGAAGAAAGCAGTGGCAAAGGCCAAAGACAAGGTGTTTGGTGAATTGTACGAGAGGTTGGACAGTAAAGAGGGAGAAAAAAGGGTGGTGGTGGTCTAGTGGTAGGGTACTTGCCTACTGACCTCTGGATCAAGAGGTCCCCGGTTTGAATCCCACCTCTAGCACTACCACCACTGGGTCCCTGAGCAAGACCCTTAACCCTGAGTTGCTCCAGGGGGACTATCCCTGTAATTAGGACATGTAAGTCGCTCTGGATAAGAGCGTCTGCTAAATGCCGTAAATGTAAATGTAAATGAAAAGGACCTTTACCGATTGGCTAGACAGATGGATAGAGCTGGGAAAGATGTGCAGCAGGTCAAGTTGATAAAGGATAGAAATGGAAACGTATTCACAGGTGAACAGAGCGTGTTGAGCAGATGGAAGGAATACTTTGAGCGGCTGATGAATGAAGAAAATGAGAGAGAGAGAAGATAGGATGATGTGAGGAGATATGAAGAGGATGAAGAATGGAAAGGATGTTGGACCAGATGACATACCAGTGGAAGCATGGAGATGTTTAGGGGAGATGGCAGTTGAGTTTCTGACCAGCTTGTTTAACACAATTTTGGCAAGTGAGAGGATGCCTGAGGAGTGGAGACGATGTGTACTGGTACCGACCTTCAAGAATAAGGGTGATGCACAGAGCTGTAGTAACTATAGAGGGATAAAGTTGATCAGCCACACCATGAAGTTATGGGAAAGAGTAGTGGAAGCTAGGTCAAGAAAAGAGGTGAGGATTAATGAACAGTAGAATAGTTTTATGCAGAGAAAGTGCACCACAGATGCAATGTTTGCTCTGAGGGTGTTGATGGAGAAGTACAGAGGAGGTCAGAAGGAGTTGCATTGTGCCTTTGTGGATTTGGAGAAAGCATATGACAGGGTGCCTAGAGAGGAGTTGTGGTTTTGTATGAGGATGTCTGGTGTTACAAAGAGGTATGTGAGAGTAGTTCAGGATATGTATGATGGCAGTGTAACAGTGGTGACATCTGCAGTGGGAGTGACGGATGCATTTAAGGTAGGGGTTGGATTACATCAAGGATCAGCACTGAGCCCATTCTTGTTTGCAATAGTAATGGACAGGTTGACGGACGAGGTTAGACAGGAGTCTCCGTGGACGATTATGTTTGCTGATGATATTGTGATCTGCAGTGAGTGTAGGGAGTAGCTTGAGGAGAGCCTGGAGAGATGGAGATATTCTTTAGAGAGGAGAGGATTGAAAGTGAGCAGGGCAAAGACAGAATACATGAGTGTGAATGAAAGGGAGGAAAGTGGAGTAGTTAGGAAGCAGGGAGTAGAGGTGACGAAGGTGGAGGAGTTAAAATACTTGGGATCAACAGTTCAGAGTAACGGCACGTGTGGAAGAGAGGTGAAGAAGAGAGTGCAGGCAGGTTGGAATGGGTGGAGAAGAGTGGCTGGAGTGATTTGTGACAGACAGGTACCAGCTAGAGTAAAAGGGAAGGTTTACAGGACAGTAGTGAGACCAGCTATGTTGTATGGGTTGGAGATGGTGGCACAGACGAAAAGAGAGGAGGCGGAGCTGGAGGTGTCAGAGTTAAAGATGCTGAGATTTTCATTGGGTGTGACGAGGATGGACAGAATTAGAAATGAGTATATTAGAGGGACAGCTCAGGTTAGACATCTTGGCGACAAGGTTAGAGAAGCAAGGTTTCGTTGGTTTGGACATGTGCAGAGGGGAGACGAGGATTATATTGGAAGGAGGATGTTGAAGATGGAGCTGCCAGGAAAGAGGAGAAGAGGAAGACCAAAGAGGAGGTTTATGGACGTGGTGAGAGAGGACATGCAGGTGGTTGGTTTGAAGCTGGAAGATGCAGAGGACCGGAAGAAATGGAGACAGTTGATCCGCTGGGGCGACCACTAAACGGGAGCAGCCGAAAGAAAAAAGAAAAAGAAGAATATTTAGCAGTTACATTTAAATCATACTGAAAGCCTAGATTTGCTGCAGCTCCCTCTACACCCCCATTTCTCACACCACTGCCTATAGGATGATCAGATATAAGTAACTATTATAAAATGGACCTTGCTCAAGGGTACCTCAGAGTAACCTGCTGGTCTGGGGCTCGAACCTACAACCTTGCAGTTGTGGGGCCTAGTCCCTAATCACCAGGGCACCACTGCCACCCTATCCTCTTTTATCATATCACAACATCCAAAAGGAAAAAAAACACACACTGTCTATCACAGCTTAGGAAAACTGCTGACTTTGAATAATGCAGCTCACTACATGACCAATCCAAGCTAAGTGCAACTACACAATCGTAGCCTGCCCAGCAACGTCAACAAAGAGCCTGTTGAGCGTCAGTATTTATTCTTAGGGACAGATGCGTGGGGATAGAGTGATTCACTTCATCTCCTGGCAAGCTTGTGCATATACCCACCCACCCACATGCAGAAATATTCACACTGCACATTGCTGAAAGACAACTGGAGGCATTGTTCATGATGCTACAAATAATAAAACTACACAAATACATGCACTTGGTAAATAACAAAGGAGCCAAAGTGCTTTGGGTCAAGAGGTATTCAATGAATGCTAAATATGCACACAGAGAGGTCCATCCACACAAACGCACACACAATGATTGGCCTCCTCCTGCCATCTGTAATTTGTGTCAGCTCTGACTCAAACCCAGGGTGTACTTGTTTCTTCCTTAATCTCTTTTAGAAACCTCTTTGCTTTGGTTTGCCCCCCACAGAGGCCACTCCAAAACCAACCTGTTCTAATTAGGCTCTTGTGCTGCATCCGGATATGCTCCAAAAACAAATGAGACCCTATTACCAGCACACTTAAGCATTTCACTGCCCAGTTTGCCCATCACACTGACTTACATTGTTCCCTTTAATGCCCTGTCAGCAAGGTTCTTATTAGAGTCATTCTCTGACTATAATTAACTGAACGGAAGGCTCTTGCACTCACTGAAAGTCAGCTGCTTCTTTCAGAGGGCCTGAACATGGGGCAGCTCATGCCTGTAATATCAGTGAGTCACTGTCACATTCTACAGGCTGAGCCAGACTGTCTGCTTTTGGTTCATTTTCAGCTCATTTCAATTCACCTTTATTCAGATCAACTATTTTTTAACTAGTCTTGCAAGTCAGTCATGAGTAATTCTGGTGCATTATGTTTCTTAAAGGGAATTAAAAATAATTTTCCTTCAAGTTAATTAATTTATTCATTCATCTTAACTGCTTATTCTGACTAGGGTTCAGGGTGGTGCTGGGGGCAATCTCTGCACATACAGGGTGAAAGGCAGAGAAACTCCAGGTTGCCTACGGTGTTTAGGCTTGCCTTTTCAGCCCAGTGTGTACAGGGATTGTCCCCAGCACCACCTGGATAGGCTTCAGGATACTCTTGGGATGCATATCCATGCCTTGCCAGGAGCTGGCCATGAGGGAAGGCCAAACAACTCAAAACAAAAACTGGAGCTAACGGAAATGGACTGGACAAGGCAGGGCTGAAGAGCCCAGCCAGAAAACTAAACAGCTATGATCCCGGTCATTGCGGCTAACTGGAGCATGTTGGAGATACGGGGGCTGTTGGAGGATGGTCTGACCTCCACCCCGTTTTCCTGTTAAGCCTCCACTGCTGGTACTCCTCCAGTTGGAAAGAACTTGGCCAGCTCATCTCACTTCACTTGGTCTAGAACTTTGCAACACTCCTGCAAGTTCACCTCATCTCCACTTCCCAGTCAGTCTTTTATCACCCCCTCGAACAGGTCATGAACCAAATCCTGACTCACTACGTACATTTTTCGGTCAATCTGTGAGTATATTTTTCCCTGTAATGGTGTTTTTATTCAAACTAAGTGACAACAGTTTTGCTGATGCTTGAGGGTTTTTTTTTTTTAACTGGAAACATTTTTGCTATTACAGTAATCCAGGTTGAAACGACACCAATTCTGTAGAGACTTAAAAAAAACCCTATGGTGATAAACCTAATGTTGGGCGCCTTCTGTGGTTATAATCCCTTACTGTGTGTTGGAAACAGTGACTGTGTCAGAATAGTAAAGTAAAAGCCCTCCTTTCCTGTCCACTACACTGTCCAGTTTCAATAAAAGGGCAACGGTGGCCTAGTGGTTAGGGACAAGGTGCCATGATCAGAGGGTTGTGAATTTGAGGCCAGTAGTAGGTTACCCTGAGGTACCCCTGAGCAAGGTACCCTCTCCAACACTGCTTCCTGGGTGCAGGCAGCAATGATCATAAAACATACTAGGCAATGAATTAACTTTTAAAATACTGAAACACCATTCTACAGCTAAATCTACAGATCTGTACTCTCAGGGCAGCTCTTAAAACAATAACTTTAAATATAATAGCTATTGTTCTTAGACTCCACAATATATCATTTAAGTAATTTAACAACAACGTGCTGTTTTTACGGGGCAGCATGGCCTAGTGGTTAGGGCATTGGCTGCATGGTCGGAGGATCAGGGATTCGAACCCCTTCCCAATAGGCTGCCCTGAGGTACCCTTGAACAAGGTGCCGTCCCCGTCTCACTCCTCCCTACGATGCGCTGGCGACCTGTCCAGGGTGTGTCCCCCGTCCTTCGCCCTGTGTGATCTGGGATGGAATCCAGCACCCCCCGCGACCCCGCTTGGGACAAGTGGCAGAAAATGACTGACTGATGCTGTTTTTACTGTTGCTTAAATTTCTGGTTTCACTTTCAGTGAACTGTCATTACAACAATAGTACTGAAGTGGGCATGTTCAGTACTCTTCCCTGAGACCTTTTCAGCTAAGCCAAGTAATTAAACTGTTCTGCTTTACCTGGTTTATGGTATGTCAGGGTGCAAAGAATGCTATAATCAATTTCAAGTGAAGTCCTTCTCACTTATACAAGCATTGCTTATTAAAACTTTATCATAGTGAGCTTAAGCAAAATTGCACCATCAGACCCCTCGCAGGAACAGGCTTGAGAATGTTTGTTTTGTATGCCACAGTTGAAACGTCAGCCATATTCAGCACTCAGCGAACATAATTGGAGATGTCTTTCCAATGAATTCAGGGTTAAGTGTTGCTGGAAATATCCGTTCCGCTATTATAAAGCTCTATATATGAAGTGTCACACTTCATTTCTGCTCTTTGGTTGAAATGGGGGTGGGCTTGGCATGGTGTTGAGTGGCTTTTTAGACGTGACTGGTGTTTAACACTTGCACAGTATTTCACCTCTTTCTCTGTTTCTAAGGTGATCACAGCCACTCCAGAGGTTAATAATGAATCGCTCATTAATGCTATTACCTTTGCTGGTAATCTGTAAACCAATATTAACCCAAAGGAATACCATGGTTATTATGGAACCAGGAAAACAAACATGGTGAATTAGGACCTGGTTAGGGCTACATTAATGACCAACCAGAGATATGGTAGTTGAATGGAAGATGAAAAAGGCATAATAGTACTAAAGGATTGTGGTCACCAAATAATTTATTTGGTTTTGGGCAGTTGTGGAGGGTATGAGGGGTATGAGGGGTATGAGGAAAAATGTGGGAAACCAGCAAATAACCAAACAATTGCAATGAAGTAAACCCAGTTCTGGAGTTTGGTGGTTTACATGCTGTCTTGACATATATTGTACTAACATATATTATAATGTTAACATAAGTATTTTAGGACCATGGTCAAAAATACTCTCATAATTTAAAAGCCAGAAGGCTTATAATGATGAAATGCTCTTTAAGGGTTTGGGACACACTCCTGTGCAGGATTCTTTTTTGTTTTGCAGGTTTCTCAGCGGTGACAGCACTGATGGGGAGGAAGTGTGGGGCAGCACATAGCTGTGGGTAAAGCTGTGGAATGTCGCAGTCACCCAAGGGCCAAGAGAGCCAAGGGCGAAGCACAGGAGTGAGGGGAAGGCAGTCTGATCACAGGAGTGGGGGGATGGTAACAGCGGCAGGAAAGAAAAGAAGGAATGAGGTTGAAACAGCGAAAGAGCTAGAGAGAAACAGAGAAATCAAGAGTTAAATGGGAGGTATCTGATGGAGGAGATGAAAAAACACAAGAGAAGTGAGGGAAAAGACATCATTCTTAGAAACTGTGAGGCCAGAGGGACCCAGTTGGTTTTGGAAATCTGAGGCCTGCCCATTGAAGAGGTGTTGAAAATGCATTTAGAAAATGCCTACCACAAGAGCAGATTTATTAGACAACTGGGCTACAAAGCACACCACAAGCCTTCTTCCAAAGCAACTTTACCATGGCACCCACCAGCTGGAAAGCACTACATTTTGAAGTTCTTGAGCTTGGATGCATTAGACTCTCAGAGAAAGGACTTTGGATTTTTTCCCTCTTGACTGCCTTTTCAACACCTTTGGTGCTCAGGGGTAGACAGGAGTTTCCTTGCAAACTATCACCCCAAGTGTGAAGTTTTATTATTTGCACCATTAAACAAATTCAAGGGAACCTTAATGTTGAGCTCAGTCATGGGAAAGCATACTTTGGTGTCTGTATAGACCATTAGGAGCTGAAAGAGCTAAGTTAAGGGCATTAACTCCCTGACTCCAGATCAGGTTTGACTAAGGCAGGGGGGAATTAAGAGCCACTGCTGTCAGACAATCGGCCCTGCTCATGTTGCTGAGATAAGCTGGCTAGAGAAAGCTCATTGACCCTGCTTGACTGCATTGGGGAAGAGGTACAGAGGGGCTTTTCCCATTCACCCTTTCTAGGTTTGAGTTTCTCACACTGTCCTCCCAGCCTCCTGACCCTTCTCTCACCCAGCCGTCACAGGACACTCCAAGAGGAAGACTTGGCTTTTCCTTCTCACAGTTGGCAGCCGTGAAATTGTAAGCTTTGAACTTCCATCCTCCCCCTTGTACCTATGACCACCCAAGAATGGAGAACATCTGTAGAATGGGAGCATGGGGATAGTGCAAGTGCAAGTACAGCTTATTGGTATAACACTGGCTTACTGCTTATTTTTTTACCCTTAAGAGTTCATGCTATTTTCATGTCCAGAAATAATAGCACTTGTGCTGATGTGGGTGGGGGGACACGTTAAAGCACTCAAAATCTGAATGTAACAAGAACAGCTGTTAATGCTAATAAGTTGGATTGTCACTTTCTAAACTTATTTAACTCCTTAAATGTCCAGCATTCCCAACACCAGCCTTCGCTGAACTGTCGCATGAATGATATGTGACTACATTCTACCATAAACTCTATTTTAAAATACAGGTATTTCAAAGAGTTAGAATTAACAGATTATCCTAATCCTAATATCCTGAATATAAAGAGTGTTTAATATAAAAATAAACACCAAATACACATCTTTATTGCCAATTTATGTTTGCATTCCTGCTGACCTGGCATCATAAACATTACTAAGCTAAGCAGTTGGCCTATTAAAAAAGAAAGAGAGGAGCTGGCTTGATTGGATGATGCTGCAGCATGCTTAGCTACACCTGATGATAATGATTATCACTTTACCCCTTTTTACAACCTGCCCTGTGTCAGTTCAATGCCAGCACAGATGGAAACAAGAAGAGCAAATACATTTGTGTATATGTTAAAACCCAATCACAGCAGAACTGATCCTGTGCCATTTTTATGATTGCATTCAATGACATAAACATGGGCAAATATCTTTCTTCTTTTACTTTTTTGCTTATGAAACAAAAGCAGTGTATGGAGCATAAAGCCCATTTTTGGCCATGACCCACCATTTATGGATTATTTCTGCTATCTCAGATGACAGAAACCCTCTGGCTGGGAGCGAAACTTGCTTGATTATTGACATGCCATTCTCATGAAGTACACATGGCTGGATGTGGTACAAGAATCAATCAAAGAATCCTGCATTAAGTTCTGCATCATCATCCACAGGCAGGGTGACTCAAGGCTGTGGCCATGAGTACACCTCAGATTTTACCAGGAGTGGCGTCTAAAGTCATTTGCCTCAAAGCTGGACAAATAGCTCAGCTCGTCTTCTGACAGCTAAAAGAAAGCAGACTTTAAAAGCACTTGGCTAATGGAAGCCCTTTTTTAGTACATGTAGCAAATAGTTTTATGCTGTTGTTTCTTGAGATTTTTAAATCATACACAGAAACATCTGAATAATTATTATGCCAATTTATTACTGAAATTTTGCTTTGGTTTAGCAACTCAAAAAAAGTCATCATTCACAAATTACTAACTGGCTAATGATGGTGGTCACACCAAATATTGATTTGATTTAGATTTCTCTTTTGTTCATTCACTGCATTTTGTTGATTGATGAAAAAAAATGATTAACACTTCCATTTTGAAAGCATTCTTTGTTTACAGCATTACAGCATTTTTTCCACACCTGCCTAAAACCTTTGCACAGTACTGTATGTATATGGGGGCAGCAGAGTTTAGGGAATAGGCCCAAAGATCGGAAGGTTGCGGGTTCAACTCATTGACCTGTAGGTTGCCCTGAGGTACCCTTGAGCAAGGTATCATCCCCATCACTGCTCCCCGGGTGCTGGATATGGCTGCCCACTGCTGCAATTGCGTGTGATTGGCTAAATTCAGAGAAGAATTTGGTTGTGGTTGTGCTGCGAGCTCACAATGACTAAAAAGTCAGTTTCACTTTAAAAGTTACAGCAATTTATTTCTTATGTTGTTTGTTAATTTGTGAATTCACAAAGGCTCAAGTCTTCTATTGATTCTAGAATTTGAGACATAAAGAAAAAAGAAAGTAAAGATATTCCAAACACTTGGAATGTTAGACAGGTTCAAAATAAACCATGGACTGGATGGACTGGTTGCCATGCACATCTGCTTTCTATATAATTATCTAGTTAGCTACATTATGTTCAGATTTGTATTCTGTATTGAAAACTGGAGTCTGCACTTTTGTCTTGTTTTAAACACAATGTCAAACCCAGTAAAAGGGTAAAGTTGTTTTTTTTTTCATTTCTGTGAAACAGTATAACAAAAACCAAATAGAGCACAACTAAAACTTTTCATCAGATTCAAATCATGATAAAATCTTTACTTCCAGCCACAAGTGTGGTATCTACTGAATGTTTGAAGCTCATAATAGACAAGTTAGACACGAACAACCATATCCCTCCCACAGCGACCCATCTCTCACCCACACAGCCACTAACATGATAGATCACAGGCCTGCTCAGTGGAATCTGAAAATTAAAAAAATGTAATATCCTTCACTGACATTTAAAGTAAATTTGGTTGGTTTTCTGTGAAAATCCTGATGTTCACAGGATGCATGATTCTTTAACCTGCACTTTTTTTCTTCATCACTTCATTGCTTTGGATTTATTGTTGTTCACCATAACCAAGGTGACGTTTAGCAGCCAAAAACAACTGTGAAAATATTAGATTTTGTAAAGATCGTTATTTCAGTATTGTTGCCAGCAGTTTGGGACTCTTGCTAAATATAGGCCACCAAAGGTCCATCATCAATTTTCATGTCAGCTTTTGCTGTTTAGTGTAGGATGCTTGGTGGTTTAGGTTTTAGGTATGTTGCTGTTTTGTCATCATCTCAGTTAATTTCATGTGGGTAAATGCTGAGAAGGTGATTTTGTGTTGCAGTGTTGACTAGGTTGAAGTTAAACCTGCTTCTCATAAATATGTTCATAGTCCTGCAATAGTTTTGCTTTAAGTCATTCATTGCTTTATTCTTTTGCAGTCAGCTCACTTTAACGTGCTACACATTACACATGTGCAAACCGGAAGGCATGGTTAGGATTTATTTTTTTGCCACACACAGTGGCAGAGGCAAACAGTAAATAAACTTAATTTATATTCTTAGTCTAATTAAATTTGCCTGTTGTGACATTAGAAACGCAAAGCAAGGAGAACTGACTTCAACATTGACATTGCTGATCTCAGCTCTGGTTTAAGTTCTTAAATGAATTTCATGAAGAAAACCTTGTGTTCTTCTTGTCTCTCTTTCTCTCTCTCTCTCTATCTGTCTATCTGTTGATCTGTCTCTCTCCCTCTTTCTTGCTCATTCTCTCTCTGCCTCTCTCTCTCTCTCTCTCTCTCGCTTTGTCTATCTCTCTTTCAACTGCATGCACACACTCTTTCTTGTATGCTCTCTTTGACTCTCTCTTTCACTCTGTCTCTCTCTCTTTAGTAGTTAAGAGATCAGTAAAATGGTCACAGTAATTTTGTAATTAAATGTTTGTACTTAATTCCTTTATGTAATACTGAATTAACAATGTTCATCTGTGTGAGGGAGTCTACAAAGGGAGAAGGGAGTGGGTGGTTTAGGGGGCATTTAAGCATCAACATGCAGGGGCCTGTTGACGTCTTAATTCAGCTTGTATGAACGTACAGTCACTGAGGTGGGCCCTTGTTGGCAGCTCAGAGGATTCTTACTCTGTGCCCTTTTAAGCAAGCTTCCAGGGAGCAATTGGCTGAGCACGTGCCAGAGAAACTGTCTGTGTGCCTGCAGGAGAGACGGCTGCTTAGAGAAAACACTCAAACTTTTTAAAACCGTCTGCGCAAGGACCCGCCAGGCTTAGCCCTGACCCCCGCCTGCATTCTTGGAGCTCTTCCAAGTTCATGAGCCCCTGCTCTCTCTCCCTATATATCTCATGCCCTCTCTACTTCTCTCTCTTTATCTCTTTCTTGTCTCCATCTCTGTCTCGTCTTTCTTACCCATCCATTCCTCCAACTTACGTCAAACCTTATCACTCCTGACAGCCCTCATGTACTTTATAAATCTGTTCCATGTCGAACTGTGGTGAATCCTACCACGCACCTCTGTCTTTGTTCAGACCTGTTGTGTCATCTCTTCCCTCTCTTTCTGTTTCTTTTTCTGTACTTGTCTGTGTGTATATCTTGTCTTATATCTTTATTTCCTCAATTTCTCTCTTTCTCATTCTCTCTCTCTCTCTCTTTCTCATTCTCTCTCTCTCTCTCTCTCTCTCTCTCTCTCTCTTTCTCATTCTCTCTCTCTCTCTCTCTCTCTCTCTCTCTCTTCTCCATTCTCTCTCTCCTCTATCTCTCTCTCTCTCTCTCTCGCTCTCTCTCTCTCTCTCTCTCTCTCTCTCTCTCTCTCTCTCTCTCCTTCTCTCTCCCTCTCTATCTTTCTCACCCCCCCTCTCTCACTCTGTCTCTGTCTCTCCCTACAAATCTCTGCCCCCACCCCCACCCTGTCTCTCTCTCTTCAGTATAATTAATGAGTGGAGTCTCTCCTCATCAAAAGCTTCATTAAGTACAGTGGTGTCACATGAAGTGCGGAGGCTCACAGCAGTGAACATGATCTCTGAACACCTGGGCTTTCATTAGGCACAGTCGCACTGCCATTAATGACGCTGAAGGTATACCACACACATTCTTTGTGCCCTCTCATCTGTGCCTCAGTGCGTAGGAGCTGGGGCTATAG
Organism: Hepsetus odoe; assembly: GCA_017165825.1. Taxonomy (NCBI): domain Eukaryota; kingdom Metazoa; phylum Chordata; class Actinopteri; order Characiformes; family Hepsetidae; genus Hepsetus; species Hepsetus odoe. Next base: position 3,019,088 of record CM029372.1, on the reverse strand, counting down.
AATAGACTAGAATTATCCAAACTAAAGACAGTATCAAACCCCCAGGTGGGCATGCAGTGTTTAAAAAGCACAGAGGGACGAGAGAACAGTGTTACATCATTAACGCGAGACCCTCCTGAGCTCAGCTTTACTGCACCTCAGCCCACATGCTGCTATTACTGGCCACAGCTGGAGACAAGCTGACACACTCACACGCAAACTCATTCCCTAAAGAGAACCTTCTCTGTCCATGTCTGTCTCTCTGTCATTGCTCTCAAGGGTTAAGTGACAGTGCAGAATGTAACCTTGGCAACTGGCCACCTTTACATATCATATACATATACATACATATATATAATAAGTAAAATGAAGTAGATCTAAAGATCAGTAAAATAACAACAGCATCTATAAGTCAGATTTTTTTGTTGCACATTTATTTTGAGATGCTTTTTGGGCCTCAACAGTAGCAGATGGCTTATCCAAAGAAGAATCTCTTTCACCAGCTGCATGGATGATGTCAGTGGAAAAGCTCTATATAGAAAAGTGGTAACCCTGAGAACATGCCACCAAATGCTTACAATACATGACACACACACACACAAATTCTTTGTTTACAGAATTTTTTCACACCTGCCTAAAACATTTGCACAGTACTGTATATATATATATATATATATATATATATATATATTATTGAGATAGGTAGTAACTACTTACATTTACTCCGTTTTATTTTCCTTTGTCTTAATGAGGAAAATAATCAACTTTCACATTCTACATTACTACTACTTATCAAGTTCTATTTCACATTTAATTAATTCATGACAGCATCACTTTATTCTAGGATTATGTTACATGAAAGAGGAAGATGCAGAGGACCAAAAGAAATGGCAAATGATGAACTCCTGTGGCAATCCCTAAATTGGATCAGCTGAAAGACGAAGAAGAAGAAGAAGAAGATATATAAGGACTGCTACAGTGATGCTTAAATGTAAGAGTGGAGAAAGATGCACACAGCTGGATTATGTTGTACAGGTTGAAGACAGTGGCACTGACAAAAACACAAGAGGTGGAGCTGGAGGTGTCAGAGTTAAAGATGCTGAGATTTTCATTGGGTGGGACGAGGATGGACATGATTAGAAATGAGGATTTTAGAGGGAGAGCTCAGATTAGACGTTTTGGCGACAAAATTAGATAGGCAAAGTTGCGTTGGTTTGGACATGTCCAGAGGAGAGACGATGATTATATTGGGAGGAGGATGTTGAAGATGGAGTTGCCAGGAAAGAGACCAAAGAGGGGGATTATGGACATGGTGAGAGAGGACATGAAGGTGGTTGACTTGAAGGAGAAAGATGCAGAGGACAGGAAGAAATGGAGACGGCTGATCTGCTGTGGCGACCCCTAAATGGGAGCAGCCGAAAGACAAAGAAGAAAAAGACAGTGATGTTTATAAGATTGTGAATTATAAAGTGATTTTCTATCAAATGATTCAATATTACTTTACACCATTGACAAAAGGATAAAAACCTTTGCTTTTATTATCAGTGGTGACCTCTCAGTGTAGCAGAACTACAATTAAACCCAGTTTCTGTTGATCAGCTCTGCACATCAGCTTGGAGGAGATTTAACCTGTTCCTCTATACAGGACAACTTAAACTCTGGAACAATTATGGATAGTTTTCTGTTACTTTTTCCACTCAAAGTTCACATATTTCTGACAGATCTGTAATATTCCAGAATAAATAGAATACTCTGAATAATTTATAACTCATATGTTTACTATGGTTCCCTTTATCAATTTTTAGGTCTTTAGGGAAAATCTGATAATGTTGAAAGTCACATTTATGCAGTAATATACAGTACTGTGCAGAGGTTTTAAGCAGGAGTGAAAAAATGCTGTAAACAAAGAATGCTTTCAGAAATATAAATAATGGTTGTTCATTTTTATCAATTTACAAAATGCAAAGTGAGCGAACAAAAGAAAAATCTAAATCAAATCAATATTTGGTGTTACTACCTTTTGCCTTCAAACCAGCATCAGTTCTTCTAGGTACACTTGCACAAAGTCAGGGATTCTGTAGGATTATAGTCGGTGTGTGATCAACCAGTTTTACCAAACAGGTGCTGATGATCATCAATGTCACACGGAGGTTGAAACACAGTCATGTTTGGAACAACCTACCAGCCGAGTTCCTTCAGAAACTGTGTTCAAGTGTACCTAGAAGAATTGATGCTGTTTTGAAGGCAAAGGGTGGTCACATCAAATATTGATTTGATTTAGATTCTCTTTTGTTCATTCACTGCATTTTGTTGATTGATGAAAATAAATGATGAACTCTTCCATTTCTGAAAGCATTCTTGGTTTACAGCATTTTTTCACACCTGCCTAAAACTTTTGCACAGTAATTTATAGTTACTGCAGATCTGCATAGTTGCAGATTTGAAACTTTACGGATTGTGTTTGATGAATGTATCAGATATAGTTATCAGTGGTCACAATGAATGCATCTTTTTGCATTGCAGAGACGGAATCTGGATCATAATGTGTATCGTGTTTAAGGAGAACCTAGAAAGGCCTCGAGTGTTCTGCAGTGCATGCGTGTATGCTAGTCTTGTTCCCCAATGACTTCTCCATTACTCCTCTCTCTGCAGACTGCACCTGTCCTTGCCATGAAGACTTCGCTAATTAATCACTGAGGTGCTTCTCATGCCCACATTTTCATCCCTACAGCATATGGCCTCTTGCTATTCATACACTGCAGCCAATCACATAGATTAGAGGAACACCTCACTCTGAAAAGGTTTAAATGTGAACTTTATGTTTTATAATGCCAGAAGGGTTATCCTATCATCTTCCTTGTTTTCAAACTGTAAGAAAAAACTGGAGACATATTGGCAGGTTTTTACAACAAACTCTAGACACAATGAATGTAGTCTGAAAACCAATGAAACTTGAACATCTGTTTGCTTTGACTCTCACTGACTAATGAAAGGGGAGATGGATCAAGCTAATCCCAATGCTTGAAAACAGATAATGTATTTGATCAGAAGTAAGTAAATGACTAAAGTAAAATACACAGAATTTTCCTAAACAAAATACTAAAAGGTGGTACTAAAACAACAGTGATATATAGACTTAGCCATAGATAAGCAATCACATCCAGGAACTTACAACATAAAAACTTATGAATGATTTAAAAGAGCCAAAATCTGCTTTTTGAGTTGCCTAGTCACTAGTCATTGACTTGAACGCATTGAGATGCTGCTCAAAAGCAAATTATTATACAAAGAAAAGGGTGTCACCATTTGGAAGTCTATGTCTGGGAACAGGAAGCATTTGGATTTAATGGACAATTACATTTTTAAAATGGGTGCTATAGGTGTTGCAAACATTTTCAATAAATTATTATTTTTAATTATTTTGCATTTTCTTCTGAAATTGACAATCTGGCTGCTTGGAAAAGTATCCCAGGTGTTTCCTCACCAAAAGCTGATTAAGAGAATGTAACATCAACATACAGGAGGGCTAGAGTGTACTGGTTTGATTCACACTTCTGCAATAATGTTAAAACAACTTCCCTAATACTGACTAGGTACCTCTCATGTTACCAAAGCTGGTCTGACCCATCAAGGCATGAAGAAAGATGTGCATGTGATATCTCGCACCAATTTGTTAGCAGTCCTGTAATTATGAAATGTGGCCTCTGTGGATAAGATAGTTTGCCAGAATATCCCACAAATGGTTGGTTAGGTTGAGATCTATGGAATTTGAAGCCAAAATTATCACCTTGAATCTTCTGTTATTTTTCTCAAACCAGTTCTGAACACATTTTAAAGTTTGACAGGAGACCACTGTCATCAGGGAAAGTGGATCTAAAGTGAAAATTACTGTCACTTAGGCATATCCAACAACCTCGGAGGAGTAATAATATCTTGTCCAAGGGAACCACAGGGCAACCTCCTTGTTCCATTTGCCATTCAATAGTTTCCTTTGGTCTATAATAGTATTATGAGATTTATGTCAAAGGAACATCTACATTAACCGCAGCACCAAAGTAGAACCTTGCACAGAGCATCACACTGCTTCTGCTGGCTTGCCTTGGTTCTGACACTTTTCTGTCATTGACAAAATTAAGTCCTTTATCAAAATGTGGGACTGGACTGTAACTTTTCTGTGGTATTAGACAAGATCAAAGAGAGCACTCATAATCCTTTGCTGATTCAGCATTTTTTTTTTTATGTTTTGGAGAAGCCCAGTCATCTAGCCATTCCAATTTGAACCTTGTCAGTGTCTTTTGTTCTTTCTCTGGAATGTTTTATTCCATGTTTTCTGCCTCTAACATATTAACTTCAAGAACTTACCCACTTGCCACTTGATATATCCCATGTTTTGATAGCCTTATAATCTAAATTTTTTGCTTCACATTTTGCTCTCTCACTCATTTATTTTCTATACCGCTTGTTCTAATTAGGGTGGTACTGGTGCATATCCCAGCTCTAACTGGGCGAAAGGCAAGGAAACACCCTGGACAGGTCATCAGTCCATCACAGGGCAGACACACACACACACACACACACACACACACACACCTAGGGGGTAGTTTAGCATCTATAATCCACCTGTACTGCATGTGTTTGGATGGAGCTCACAGAAGAAACCCACAGTCATGGGGAAAACATGCAAACTCCACACAGAAAGGACTTGGGCCAAGGACATGGGAATCAGGACCCAGGACCTTTTCACTGTGAGGCACCACCGTGCCACCCCTCATATTTCATTGGTTATAATGTTATATCTGATTAGTGTAAATATACTCAAAGCAATACATTGCATCAGTTTAAACCTCAAAACCTGCAGTGTTAAATTTTTTACAAAGTTTGATGTGTTTAACGTGATTTTTGGTCACTGCACAATTTCAGAGTGTTATTTTTGGATCTTTGATCCTTTCTGTGTAATTCTAAAATGTGGAAAATATCTTCCTTGTAACATCTAGATCTTACAAGGAGAGGGTCCATATTTTTACATGATACAGATACATCAAACCCCAAAGAAGAGGCCTTTTGTTCATAAAGTTTGATGTGACGATCATCACTTGCAGTGGCTCACAGGCCAAGGCCTTAAGATGCTTTTTGCAAGTGCTCTAAATTTCCACATCATAGCACAGCATCTCTCACCGTCTACACAACTATGTAAACACCAGACTTTGCCAGTGAGGTTAGCAGAACGTGAAAAGAATCTAATCTGTTCTCCTGTGTTGTTCAGTGATTATCCCACAAGAAAGGTACATGCTGTAAAGTCATTATGGAGCAGGGATAAACAATCCACTAAAATACTAATCCACCCAAATGCTCTCTACACACGCTCTCTCAGCAGCTGTATTACTTTGAGGAACTTTTCTTTTCCATGGATTCTTTTCCATGTATTTCATTTTTGGACTTCCTTTTTTTTTGTTGGAGCAGGGTTCAAACCTTGCCATTTTGACAGAACATTGGATAACTTAGGCACAGTTTTTGGAGCCTCCTTGTCTTACAATTATGTTCCTGATGAGGAATGTCAAGAGATCTTAGCATTATTGTTCTATAATTTTTCTTCAGTCGCTTTATAGTAAAGGCAATGGTCTTACATAGAACTACCTGAGCGCTGCTTTGTATGTTCAAATGGTTCTACTCTGTGATGGAGAATGTCTTATTAATGACTCTAAAATATTTTCAGAATTGTTCTGTATAGCAGCAAAAAGGATTCCAATATTTTTCCCCATTTCTGCTGTGTAGGACTCTTTTTTATTTAAAGAGAAAACCCAACCTAGTCTTCCTACTTAATCAATTTTGTTTAGTTTTACAGTCCAGTTGTTGATCCCAGTTCTTGACTTAAGTTATCACATTTCTGAAGGGTTAATTGTGGTTTAGGGAAACATCTTTCTGTAATTCTATAGGTTTGACCATTACACTACATGATTCCCATTTTCAGTCTGCCATTTAAATATTGGGCCATATAGCATCAGGTTCAATTAGAACATTTAAGCATAGAAGCTTGCCATTTTTATTAGAGGAAGTGTCCAGTATGCCTTCATGAGAACCGTCAGTTATTAATATTGATCTATTGTCAGTTACCTAAGGAGACAACAAATGTGCTTTAAGTGTCATAAAGCTTTGTAATTCTCTACAGCAGAGGTTCCCTGTCTCAGTCTTAGATATTTAGACATTAGATATCCTTTGCTCTGCACAATAACTGGATTTGGAATGGCTGAGTGGTTGGAGGTTTGCAGGTTCCATCAATTTAAAACCTCCAATTAAACCTTAAATAGATCAGAATAGAAATTAAATCTGCAACTGAAATGGGGGCAGTGGTGGCCTAGTGGTTAGGGCATCTGCCACGTGATCGGCAGATCGGGGGTTCAAACCCCTTCCCAATAGGTTGCCCTGAGGTACCCTTGAGCAAGGTGCCGTCCCCCTCCTGCTGCTCCCTGCGATGGGCTGGCGACCTGTCCAGGGTGCGTCCCCCGTCCTCGCCCTGTGTGCGCTGGGTTGGACACCAGCGCGACCCCGTTTGGGAAAAGCAGCAGAAAATGGTTGGATGGCAACTGAAATGTGCAATATAATTGAATATTTATCATGATTATGTGTCTAATATATTATGTCTAGTATAATGATAATTTCTGTTAATAATACTGTGTTTATTTTGTGTGTTTCAATATTGATATTTAAATCAAAAGAAAACATAGAAATTCAATTCAGTTTAACATTTATTTTATTTGAATGATGAGGCTGAAACCTTTCCAAATCCTCACAGAATAAGAGGAGGAGAAACACCTAAAGCAGGTCAGCAGTTTATCACAGGACACCTAATAGTAAGTGTTATTGTAAAGGTTCAAATAAAGGTTCTTTAGGAACATCAGGGTTATTTAAAGAACCTGTACATTATGTTGATTTTCTTTAAACTTCACTTAAAATCTAATTTAAAAATCATTATTTTAAAAACCATCCACCAAAACCTTCACTAGCGAGCCAAAAATAATGGCCAAAACAATTCCTCAATGATATGATGCAAAGGACAATTCTGGCACATTTTACTTTGTTGGTGTTGGCTATTGCCTCATGATGTTCGTTCTGTCCTACTTGTCAGAACCAATTTGCACCCCTGCTTGCTCCCAACACACCTGATCCAACTAATGAACTAATTAACAAGCCTTTTCTGAGGTGTGTTAGAGCAGAAAAAATCACTACAACATACAGAGCACCAGGATGCTGCACCCCCAATGGACATTGCTTAAATCCTTTAGGAGTTTATTAAAAACAGACAAAGAAACATTAATTCAGATTGAGCTGTTTGCTGTCCTTTGACACCATAATGTCAGTTTGGCCCTGCAGCCTTGCTTTTGCATGGGACGTGGCTGAATGATACGCCTTGAATCAGTAGTGAAAAGAGAAGCAGTGACGGGCATTACTATTCTTAGTATTCATTTTTAACTTCAGGACGCTGTTGAATGGAATAAATTCGACAGATTGTACTTTGGGCTCATCTGCGGCTTCAGCAGGTGAAGACTGAACTTAGATGAACCCCCTTCCACAGGCTGGCTCCCTAGCCAAACTCACATTGGGGTGAAGAATCACATGACATTGGAGTGCTAGTGTTCTAGTGGTAGGATACTTACCTATGGGCCAAGCGGTCACATGTTCAAATCCCACCTCTAGTACTACCACCTTTGGGTTTCTGAGCCAGTCCAGGGGGACTGTCCCTGTAATTAGGACATGGAAGTTGCTCTTGATAAGGGCGTCTGCTAGATGCTGTAAATGTAAATGATTTTAGGCTGTAGGAGTTCACATTAAACTTCCTTACCGTTTATTCCATTAAGGCTACCTTTACCCACAACACACATTCCATAACACTAGTGCTAGGGGTATAAACAGTTTCTAGCCATTCTGATGCTAGAACATGGTAAAAAACATGGGGAAGGGGTTTTTGCATATGAAAGTATACAAATGTCTCAACATGTTTTTAATGCTATTAACATGTTCTTTCTAGTATGAACCTTTAAAGTCACACACTTCTTAACACATAGATAAACATAACAATACAAACAGCCAACATCTGATCCAATCAAAGAGAAGAATTGTGCATATTTAGCTATAGAAGGCTACCTAGGTGAAGAAGAAGTGACAACTTGTCATTGTGAAAAACAGCACAACACAGTGAAACACAAGGGTAGCAAGGGTACCTCAGGGCAACCTACTGGTCTGGGTTTCGAACCAAAATCCTTATGACCCTGGGGCTAACTCCATAACCACTAGGCCACATCTGCCCCGGTCAAGGGGTAATCTTGAATAGTATGGTTGTGTGTATGTGGTGAAGATAACCATGGCATACTTAGCTGACTGAATAACATGAATGTCTTCAACCTAATCTTTAGTGGCATATAGTAACATATGCTTTGCAAATCTGCTGACACAAAGCTGAAGTTTGAATTTTCTGCTCTACCTTAAAATGGGCAGCAGTCTGCAAGCACTAGAACTTTACAGCTGCACAAGGATTTGACCAGCAAGCACCTTTATAAAACTGCCACCCAAGACAAACACCAAAGCTGGTTATGCCTAGAAAATGAAAGTGACCATTCTTGTCATTGTGAACCACAGCACAGCACACATTGAAACACAATGAAATTACACCTCTGCATTTAACCCATACACTTACATTGAATGCGCCCAGGGAGCAGTGATGAGGACGGTACCTCAGGGCAACCTACTGACAAGCTTCTGATCCTGGGGCCAACTCCCTAACCACTAGTCCACCACTGCCCCTGGGTAATGAAGTGAAGTAAAAGTGAAAGTGAGTGTCACTGTGAAACACATCACACCACACAGTGAACCTCAACAAAAGGCTTCTCTGCTTTTAATATTTACATGAGTGGTATTTAGAAAATGCTCTTATCCAGACCGCTTTCCAATTCCTGATTACATGGACAATCCCCCTGGAGCAACTTGAGGCTAAGTGTCTTGCTCAGGAAACCAATGGTGGCAGTGCTGGAGGTGGGATTTGAACCTGCAACCTCTTGATCTGTAGGTGGGTATGCAGACACTAGACCACCACCCCAAACATAAATACACTCATACCTCACACACACCCGTAACCCATACACACCCATATCCAACATCTGGGGAGCAGTGATGGGGATGGTACCTCTGGGCAACCTATGTGTTTGTGGTTTCAACTGATGACCTTTCAACTCTTTGGCCGAGTCTCTAAACACTAAGCCACCTCTGCCTAGAAATGGCTTATGAATTGTGCACCAACAGATGGGCAATTAGAAAGCACACACACACACACACAAAAAATAAAATGCAGAGTGCACCTATTGCAAGGGGTTTCTGATAAATTGGTGATTGAGCATAGGAACAGATTAGGTGCACCCAACTAACCTAATCACCTAATCTCATTTCTTTCTGCACCAACCAAGAGCATTTTATAAATTTCAGTGTCTGCTAGATTTATCATTTCCCGATTCAAGTGTCAAGTTTATCTGCAAATAAACAGTAACTGTGGATTAACATACAGGGTGTTAATTATTTCCTCTAAATCAACAAAACCTCATTTGGTCAGGGTGGCAATATTATGCATTATATCTTCATCTTGCAGCGACGTACAAAACAGATGACTCAGCCCAGCTGTCGTCCTAGGGAGGATAGTATCTGTTCTCCTACCTCTATCTCTAAAGACACGTGCCCTCACACATCATGTAATGCAGGCCCCTATGAATTCAATCTGTGCTGGGTCATGCCAAGTGGGCTGGCAGTCATGGATATAGGTGAGGCTCCTGGCGCCTCTCTGGCTTACCCTATGAGGGTGCACTCGCTGTGATAAACAGTCAAAGCATCGCAGACACACCTAATGTCTTCTGACATTGTGCTAAGCTAAGTGCTATGATTAGCCTTGGGGGATTTGGACTTGAAATGTTGTGCTGAAAAGCTTAGCTATTTCTCAAAGGGCTGTTTGGAACCTTCCATGCTTTTTTTGTGAATGTTATGGACAAGTATGAAGAGATTTTTAAAGGTCAAAATACCTCCACATGTCAAACTAGGGTTTTTTCCCCTAGAACAGCATGTCCACGACATATAAGGACTTTTAGCACAAAATAAGAGGAATCCTTGATGACATTAGACTTCATTTCAAGTTTTAAAATGTTCATCCTACTTTTCTCTTCTTTTTTATTATCATTCTGAACTGAACTCCATTTGTTGGATTCATTTGCTAGAATGTGGTATAATTGCATTGGAAATGATATACATGAATGGAATCTGTTGAACTCTGCATAATTCGATAATATTATTGATAAACTACCCTGATTAGAAGTTGTCAGTATTGGATAATATATATAATTATATACATATATGATTTTATATATATATATATATATATATATATATATATATATATATTATATATATATATATTATATATATATATATATATATATATATATAATTAAGGTTGAAAAATACACACTTTTAAATTACACACTTTAAGATATAAAAGCAAGCCATTACTAGGCCCTTACTGTGTCTCTTTCAAAAAGCAGTCTGGGCTTAAACACTTCTTATTTATGTCTGTATCATTGAGTGGGACTAAACTACTGCTGGCTGAATAGGCAGATATACTGTTTTTATATAATTTAGTTTAACACTATGATAGATATTTTTTGCTGACTTATTTTTCTTAAACAGACTACATAGACATGGCTTAGGGGATGAATTATAGTTCATATTTTTGCTTAATATTTTATTTAAAAAATTATTCTAAAAAATAAAAAATATGTTTTTGATGATATGGGTCATGTAATCAACACAAACTATTTCATGAAATAACTACAAATAATGCTTCATTATAGAGGATTTACATATTATGTGGCTATCTATACTCAGGCAGGCAGAATGATAATGAAAAGAAGGAAAAGTACTTTCTATTTCACACATTTGCTAAAATCATTTGTTCTTCAGTTTTACATTTGCGGCATTTAGCAGATGCTCTTATCCAGAGCGACTTCCAGTTCCTAATTACAGGGACAGTCCCCCTGGAGCAACTCAGGGTTAAGGGTCTTGCTCAGGGTGGTAGTGCCAGAAATGGATTCAAACCTGGGACCTCTTGGTCCATAGGCAAGTACCCTACCACTAGACTACCACCCTTCAGTTTTTTGACAGTTTTTCACTGTCAATCACTTTACAATCAACCTCAGTACCAATGCTTGTTATTTTTTTTAGTTGAGGTTTTATTCAAATTAAAGTAAAGATTAGCAGTATTGGTATTTCAGCATCAGTTCGCCCAGCCCTGTGTGAAATCACTTCCAATAGCATCAATCCAACCAATGTAATGCTTTGCTAAATCAGAGACTCTATATAGCAGGCCCTCCAGGTACATCTTTAACTGCAAGATCAATAGAAGGCTCAAAAATATGTAAGAAGTTTGGTGTCCTAAAATGAAGCCACATCTAATGAGCAAAAGCATGAAAGCAAAACAGTGACATTAAGCCTGGTTAAAAAACAAGAAACGGATGAAAGCAACAACAGCCACTATTATGTCTGCCGTTCCCGGCCTGCTGTCTCTGATGAATATTGCATAAACATCCTCTTATCATTTCCACAGAAGAGCCCTTATATTACTTTCCCCATACTTAAACAGTCATTGTTTACACAGACCTAATGACTGCAGCCCTGTCAAACGTGCCCCTCCACCTTCTCAGAGTCAGGAATGACAAATGAGATGCGCTTAAAACAAAGTGATATGCGTTTCAAGCAGGACAATAAGCCCAAGTTAACCACAAAAATGCAGACTGTTCTTGCAGGCCCTACCCATTTTGCAATACACATGGGCCTTCAACGGCATCAGCGCTGATCGTCAGGGTTGTTAAAAGAGCCCGAGCAGAACAAATACGAACTGAGTGAACCTCACCATGGTCGGGCTGAAAGCAATGCATGATGTATTTTTCACATTACAATACACTTCTTTTTTTCCCTCCCTCCCCATTGCTCCCTGCCAAAAGTGCAGGTCTTGAATGAAGCCAAGAGAGGAGTTGGAAAAGGGTCGCGTTTGGATCTTGGAGAGGATGGCCTTTGTGCTTGTGGTGCCAAGAAAAGCAAACCCGGCTGAGAAATGTGTGAGAGAGCTCCTCGAACAAAGAATAAACAGGGCCCTTCACCTACAGCAGGATTGCCCCTACTGCTTTAAAATGAAAGGCTTCATTATGTTTACGCAGGCCGCTACTTAAGAGCAGCGCAGAGGCCTAATGAAACGTGTTCTGCTGCACTTGACACCAAAGGAATACACCATAAATCACTCGTTACTCATTAATTTAATTATTAAATACTTAGACCAGACTGTCTGACTCAGGGAGACCTCTAAAAAGCGCTTTTGATGAAAAAAGTGAGAAAGAGAGAGAGAGAGAGAGAGCGAGAGATTGTTTGCCTTATCCACCCTCCAACGTACATAGCAACTTTCAAAGACTCATGTTGAACATCTTGGCACCGATGTCAACTCAAAACATAGCACTGCTATGGGTTTAACCCAAGTGGAGATTAAGAACAGACCTTGTATATATTAAAAAAAATCACTTTAAAAATCTTAGAACATTCAATTTACTTCAGGTGGTTTAAGGTCTCCAAGCAGTGCTGGCGTAGAATTAGGATAAATAAATGAATATAGCATTGATTAACCCTTTAAAGAATTGTTCAGTGAATGCATATAGTTTTCCACTCACCCCATCTTTAGTCGATCGGCCATCAGCTTTCTTTTTTTTCCTAACCGTAATATTGTCAACTAAGTCAATACTCAGAAGTCAGTGTTTACAAAGAAATACAGGTTGGCACAGATTGTAGGCAAAATATTTTGGCTAAAATTGGCCAAAATGCCACCACTTCAGACAGTCTATTAAGACAACACAAGAGATGGAGAGGACTGATCGCAGATCAGATTCCTATCTATTTATAAAGGTTTCTATCATGAAAACTGATTCTGGATTTGCACACACATTGCTGAGCTGGTTTGTGAAAACAGACCCTGTTGCTCAGTGTTCAGCTACACAGTGATTGACTTTTTTTTGGTTCAAATATCTACTGTTCCCTAAACCACACTGACAGGTCTTCAGCACCTTAATGAAGTTGGGAAATGTTTTAATAATAGAGATGTAACTTCTGAAAAGATTTAGATGACTATGACATTACATTTACATTTTCAGCATTTAGCAGAAGCTCTTATCCAGAGCGACTTCCATGTCCTAATTGCAGGGACAGTCCCCCTGGAGACACTCAGGGTTAAGGGTCTTACTCAGGGTGGTAGTGCCAGAGGTGGGATTCAAACCTGGGACTTCTTGAGTCTTGTGCCATAAGTCCATAGGTAAGTATCCTTCCACTAGACCACCACCACCACCACCCCAACTATTGGAGTCTTTCATCCTTATAGCTCCAATACTCACTTAATGCTAAAACAGAAGTGTCTTTTTCTCTTTTTTCTTTACATTTTACTTCCCAAAGTGGACAAAATGGGCAGTTTCTCTAAGGGCAGATTCTAATCAATTATAAAAGACAAATTCACTTTGACTGATTGGCAAATGCATTAGGTAAGGCTAAATTAAAACTTTATGATGATTGACCTACTTCCCATCATACCTCAGTCTGTGGAAAAACCTTATGCTTCTTCTGCCCTGAGAAAGGCCAAACCCTTTTGCTCTCTCTGAGGAGTGTTTTATAGTGGTGTCCAAGAGCGCATTCACACACCTCTGCCTCTCCAGCAAGAACGTGCCCTCAAAACTCCAAGGTTCGCCACGGAGACGACCTCTATGCTGTAGAGGTCAGAGGTCGGTGGTCCCACAGGGAAACAGTGGCGACACACCAGGGGTTCAGGAGACGAGGGGCATGCAGTTGACTAATGGGGTCTGACTCCATCATTAAAGAGGTGAATGTGGGCAAACACACAACAACTCACTCAGAAAACAACCACAGCCACATCATATTACACTTAACTCTCAGCCGAATTTCACTGCTTATTTCACATTTGAATGTCAGCAGCTCTGGTTACAATAATACAGTTACTGATGTACCAACCTGAGTTATGAATAAAAGCCCATTATTTTTAAATGTAGTTGCAAAATAAAAAATCAAAAAAATCAAAAAAGTAAATCGAAACATACTCTCAAAAAATGTATCTAAATGACAAAATCTTTTTCGTATCTTTTTCGGACGAAATCTTGTATATCCATTTTTTGTCATGTTTAATTTATTTACAAATTGAAAATTCCCGAACTTGTGTTACACTTTCATGCTGAATGGACCGATTGAAATGGCCCACAATTACTAGAAAAATATGTTGATTCATTGACTTCCATTCAAAGCTTTGAAAGTTTCTTGGCTTCTCCTCTAAAGTTACCATTTTGGAGAGGTTTTGTTTGCAGTTAACGTAAACAAATGCAAAGTTTGTCAGTCACATAAAAGCACTGGTTCATTTCTGAAGTGTAAAACCTTTCCCTACACACATGACTATACTCAGAGGGCAATTGTAAGTCAAACCAAAACCACAACCACAAGTCTGCATTTTCCACAGTGGTCACCCATTTACCCCAAACCTCTCCTTTAGTGTCAAGCAATTGGATTAGGCCATTTTGTTCATGTTATGTCAAGAGTTAAATGGATGGCTTGTTAGCTTGATGGATGAACACTTCCTGCAAAGAGACTCTCCTTTTGACATGCCACCATACATCATTTTTATTAGCTTCAATTTGGTCGCTTGCCACAGATAATCATGGGTAAAAGTAAATGCAGTGCCGCATGGCCAATCACCAATCTACATCTGCATCTCCCCATTAGTTTAAACCATTTTAAATAATTGAATTTGTGCCACAAATGTTATTACATTCGCTGGGGTTCTCTTGTTATCTTTATCCAGAAAGAACATTCATATCATATCCTTCACAAGAAAACGGTTGTTACGTACTGGTTGCAAAAATAAAAAAAGTTCAGCACAAGTGCAGATAATGCTGTGTAAAAAACAACTCTGGTAAAAGAAGAACTACTTCAACTACTTCTTTACTCAGTAAAAGTAAAAGGTACAGGGTCTGAAATAAAATAAGTAAAAGTAAAAGTCAAAACTAGCTCTTTGAGGAACCATCTTAATACGATTCCAAAAACTATTTTAATTTAAACTACAATAAAATCATTCATTCACATCTTCACTTTTGTCCACGTTACTACTAGATCTCCCCTTACAGACATCGCAGTCAACACATGCCATTTCTGAGGCCCCTTTTTCCATCTTGCCTGTCATGCATGATCTCCACTTATGGATACACCAAGGTATTATCTATTCTGTGGGTGTTTTGTCCATCAAATGGTGTTGTTGAGAAAGCACCAAATGATGCAAAAAATATATATATATACTAGATAATTCCCCCCAAATGCATTAAAATTAAAGTAACAAAATGTTAAAAGTAGATACAGATATTTGGGTTAATGCTCAAGATAAGTAAAGATACCTGAAAGAATGTGTACATCATTACTCCACCATGTCTGTTTATAAGTCATCATGCTGGAAGCAAAGCTGGGTACAGGGTTACACTATTACACTGCCTTACTTAACAAAAAGAAACTGGATGAAGTGCGTAAACACTTTTACAACTTCAAAACCAGTTTATAAAGTCCACATATAGAATCTGGCTTCAAAAACAGCCCATTTTGATTTCACCATATGTATATATATATATAAATATACACGTTAGCATAAATCAGTTTAGCCCCCACCATCCATTTAGTTAGTTTAGCCCCCACAATCCATTAAGTAATAAGAAGTGTTTCTGGATGGACTGCTTTCTGTCCATCCATCCATTATCTGCCGCTTGTCCCAAACAGGGTCGCGCCGGTGTCCAACCCAGCGCACACAGGGCGAGGACGGGGGACGCACCCTGGACAGGTCGCCAGCCCATCGCAGGGAGGAGCGGGAGGGGGACGGCACCTTGCTCAAGGGCACCTCAGGGCAACCTATTGGGAAGGGGTTCAAAGCCCCGATCCTCCGATCATAGGGCCAATGCCCTAACCGCTAGGCCACCGCTGTCCCGGACTGCTTTCTGAATGATGCAAAATATGTATCAAAACTGATGTTATTTGCAGGCACAGTAGCCTGTCTAAAGATATGGAAAAGATGGGAAATGGTCACACCAAAATGATTTTTGAGTACATTTTGTGCAATTGTGTAAACATTATACCATATATATGAGCAAACCTCAGAGGGTAAAAGAAACTAAAACTGAACTGACCTTCTAAAAACTGCTAAAACGGTTATTTTTAGAGATGGTTGACTTTTGTAAATCCTATATGTATGATACTGTATGATACTAACCTGTCCAGGGAGCGTCCCCCGTCCTCGCCCTGTGTGCGCTGGGTTGGACGCCAGCACTCCCCCGTGACCCCGTTTGGGACAAGCGGCAGATAATGGATGGATGTATGATACTAACCTAAGGCCATTTTTCTTTGCATCCAGTGTCATCGATGCTAATGCTTGCCTCAGGCTCATATACCACCACACAGCAGAGGCCTTTACATGCAAACCTTTGATTAACAATAAGAACTAACCCAACCTACAGCTAGCAGGATGTCTATGAAGAGCTGATAAGTGACAATGAAAACAAATGATCTGTACATTAGTTAACAGAGTTAGTTGGACTCTTCCTGCTGTACCCTCAGCGGTATATACGTCTGCTGGTGGAGGTTTGAGCCAGTTGTCTGACAGTTTTATGGATAAGGGGGCGTCTCATCAAGCTGACCCCACACACAATGGATTTAGCAGGGCTACTGCTTTTTCAAACAAAAGTCGCAATTAACCTCATTTGCTTGATTGACCATGAGCAGCAATGTTGATGTATCTGTGTCAGGGCTACACTATTGACTGACTAAAGCTGCAGTGTTTGGCCTCCTGCTGTGATTTGGATTTAATGCACACACAGGCTTATGTTACTGTATGAAGGCCTTTATATTCAGTGTACATCACCATGATTATGACATTATTATACAGTTGGACTTGGTTGAACGGAGACATTTATTGTCTTTGTATTTACTGTGGTGTTAATCAATGTGCACTGAGCATGTGCTCTTTAGGGGTTATTGTATTATTTTGGGTCAGGGGAATTATTTTAGTTTCCTCATGAATGATGTACATTTTTCAAGGCTGCGGCAGGGCTAGGAAGGTTTAAATCACAGGACACATTTTCTGAAGCTCCCCTTAGAGAAAATTTGTTTGTCCTGGTTATAGCTTATAGCTTATAGAAGCAATAATCAGGTAAGGCCACCATAAAGACAAATGACTAATCTCCGTCCTGTTCATTCATCAAGTAAAAGCAGCCCAGAGCAGATCTAAAGCAATAATTTTATATGAGTAACAGTGTTCGCATCCAGTGCAGCTCAACACTGGAAAAGCTATAATGTTACAAAAGGTTCAACTAAATTGAACGGGCCTGTTCAAGATTCCTTTTATTCCTTTTTATGTCCTTTTATTCCACGGGCCTGTTCAAGATTCCAGAATTTTAAAACCACCTTTTTAGAGAGTTCTCATTTAAGTCGTGTCCTTTTTTATTTATAAATTGAAGTATTTGGTTTCCCGCACTTTAAAGGGTAACAATTTCCTTAATTTTTCCGGGCTGCCATCATCTCTTTGCAGAAACAATGAAAAGTGAAAGTGACTATCAGTCATTTTGAACACAAAGCACAGCACTCAGTGAATCACAACGAAACCGTGAACCACATCCTCTATATTTAACCAGCACACACGGCAGCATGGGGGCAGCCATATCCAGCGCCAGGGGAGCAGTGAATGGGACGGTACCTTGCACAAGGGCATCCAGGGCAACCTACAGGTCCAGGATTCAATCCCACAACTTTTTTTTGTCTGGGAAAATTACCCCATATGCAATGATTTTCTAAACCAATAACTTCCACAGCACATACATTTATCCCACATTTTTACATTTTTCCTCCAAATTAAGAACTAAGAATTTTGCTACAAGCAAGTTTACACTCCCACAATTTCAGCAAACCAGCAAGCCTAATCAAATACGTTAGTCCAGTTGCTTTGGATGTGGCAGTCTTTCACAGTGTTTTTGCAGCATTTGTAGCTATTCTTTTTTACCACTTTGTGTGACCGGGATGAGCATTCATGTTTTTATAGAGAAAAAGAAGCTTTTTAAAGCTCCACCTTCTGCTAGAGTTGTAGGCCCCTCAACACCTGAACGTTCTGCACACTGAGACGGTATCTGTTGAATTGTTTAATTTTATTGGTGTGAATCTCCTCAGGACTGCTGTTTCAGATGAAACATGAGTTATGAGAGCTTGTGGGGACTGGATGGTGGATTTGGAATGAGGTTTCAGATTAAATCTCATATTTACGAAACCGCACCTCGGAAGAGCAGCTCACCTGCCTTCAAGGCCATGTTGAGTGACAGGAAATATAACGTGCCAGAGTGAACTCTCTGTGACTTCAGCGCATGAGTTTTACATCCCTGTAACGCAGGCTTTACAGTAATTTGTTTGAGAATTAAGGTTTTTAAATTAAATAAATAAATCAATACTTCTGTGTATTAAATACAAGATTCTTAGCCTTTATTATGGTTATCAATAGCCATTTGTCTATACATGCTCATATATTCTGTCTGTACTACTATTGGACATAGTTTTTGTTTGCATACATATAATGCTCATGCTAATAATCTTATTTATTCTCCATTTCCTGGTACATGCTGAATTATGCCCTGTGCTCAGGCTGCATGCAGTTATAATAAAACTGTATCAATATCTCTGCTATTATTATTATTGTTGTTGTTGTTGTTGTTGTTGTTGTTATCATCATGATTATAATTGTTGCTGATGTCATTATTATATTATGATCATTATCATTATGCAATATTATTATTGTTATTATTATTATTATTATTATTAATAACATCAACAACAACAACAATAATGATAATAACAATAGCAATAATAATAACAACAACAACAACAATAATAATAATAATAATAATAGTAATAACTATTATTATTATTATTATTATTATGCTTATAATTATTGTTGTTATTATTATTATTATTGTTATTATTGTTATCCCACTGGAAAGCCTCCAATATGCTGTCACAAAAAATAAGCACTGCTACAAGTTTTATCTTTGTTCTTCTAGATATTCTTTATTCTTTCTTCTCACAGATGTTTAAATTATTTCATTCATTCTCTACAGCATTAGCCAACTTGATCCACCCACTTGAAAAAATGACTTTATGCGTTAATTATTTATTTGGGCTTTAGGGGCTTACTTTGGATGTAACATATCAACTGATGAACCTGTAGTTTGCATGTAACTCTTTTTTTTGCCTTTTAAATTTAGGACTTGTGTGATAAATGTTTTATATTCTGTGGCAGACTGCCTTTCAGTCCAGCGGTGTCAAAGTGTTTTAACGTCTGTTTTGCGGCAGTACATTGGAACTTTATTTGTCTGTGAAATGTTTTATGTATATTTCTCCTTTGAGATGTTAGGTCTCCTCTAAACATTATGAATCAATGTATTCCAGTAGAGATATATCTTCTGATATATGCATTAAAAATGTTTTAAAACGATATTATACAGTGAAAGTATAACAACTCTGCAAGGTCAGACGGCATACGGCTGCTTTTAAGTGGTTGATATATAGTCACAGATGTTTCACATTATTGACAGTCACCTTCAATCCAGAGATAGTCAATGCAAGACATTTCCTGAGACTGTCATATAGAAAAAATGTAAATAATCTCTTAGTGGTGCAATGCATGATAGAATTAAAAATAAATTTTAAAAATGTATTAAAAGACACAAACAAACCAAAAAAGCTAATGCATTCTATTTCCATTTTAGACACATACCTCTGTAAAATAATACCTCTTCGAAGATTGTTGGTAACAAGATTGACAATTCTGTGTAACGTAAAAACCTGAGAATTACCACTCAAACACAACACATATAACAGTCCTCTGAGTTAGGATTACATCGCCAACCACAAAGCAGGAGAGGAAAACACTATTAACCGACAATGTATTTATTCCACCTTTATTGATTTATTTAACCTTTATTGCTTTATTTAACCTTTATTGATTCTTTATAGAGAAAAAATGTTTAGCTAGCTCAGAGGCCCTTTCTGGTACTCTGTTTCCCTTGCGCAGAAGTACGTGGGAAAGACTGGCTCCTACAGCACAGCATGAGTTTGCTTTAATAGATCAGCATATTAATGAGGCTCACTTTCCAGGGTGTTCCTCTGTGTTTCACCCTGTGAGCTCTGGGAAACACTCCAGTAACTGTGGAAATACATCTCACACACTTTGAGGTCCAAAGACCACCACTGAATTTACTACTACTACTACTACTGCTACTACTACTGCTGCTACCTCTACTGCTACTACTACTACTACTACTACAACTGCTGCTACTACAACTACTGCTACCTCTACTGCTACTACTACTACTACTGCTACTACTGCTGCTACTACTACTACTGCTACCTCTACTGCTACTACTACTATTACTACTACTACTGCTGCTATTACAACTACGGCTACCTCTACTGCTACTACTACTACAACTGCTGCTACTACAACTACTGCTACCTCTACTGCTACTACTACTACTGCTACCTCTACTGCTACTACTACTACTACTACTACTACTACTGCTGCTATTACAACTACTGCTACCTCTACTGCTACTACTACTACTGCTACTACTACTACTACTGCTGCTACTACAACTACTGCTACCTCTACTGCTACTACTACTGCTACCTCTACTGCTACTACTACTGCTACCTCTACTGCTACTACTACTACTGCTACCTCTACTGCTACTACTACTATTACTACTACTGCTACTGCTACTACAACTACTGCTACAACTACTGCTACCTCTACTGCTACTACTACTACTACTACTACTACTGCTGCTACTTCTACTGCTACCTCTACTGCTACTACTATTACTACTACTACTACTACTATTACTACTACTACTACTACTGCTACCTCTACCTCTACTGCTACTACTACTACTACTACTGCTACTACAACTACTGCTACATCTACTACTACTACTGCTACTAATACTACTACTATTACTGCTACTATCACTGCTACTACAACTACTGCAACATCTACTGCTAATACTACTACTACTACTACTACTACTACTACTACAACTGCTACTGCTACATCTACTGCTACTGCTACTGCTGCTGTTACTAAATGCCATAAATGTAAATGTACTACTACCAGCGCTGCTGCTACTATTACAAATAGCAGCATTAAAATTATTTAATTAATTTATATCCAGTTTCAGAGATGATAAAAATGTTTTTTTTTATTTTTTATTTTGCATTGTTGATAGACTGGATCATTATCATAGACATTATGATTATTATTTGCTGGTTAAATGTGTTCTGCTGCTTTATTTATGATGTTGTGAATTTTATGCTCACGGTGAATAATTATGACCTCACTGGATACACATTAACATTTCTTGTCCTTAATGAGATACATTGTTTACTGTGAGTTCAAATAAAGGTCATGTTTGAGGAACTATGTCTCCGCAATACCTTTACAGTGACTTACGACTCCTGGCACAACGGCGTTTGTCTGCTGTAGAGATTATGGTGAGTCAGAGTGTCTGGGCCTCTGAGCACAGCTGTCCTTCCTGTCCTCATTAGATTGGGTTACTAGGGATGACTCGGGCGTGAAGAAAAGCCTTGTCTGAGCACTCATCTTGTGATTGACAGTCAGCCTCCACCAGCAAGCCTAGGAGAAAGATCTAGTGTGACACTTCAAATGTAACAGGGGAGTGACAGAGAAAACCCAGGCGGAGTAAACTAGCATGGCAAATATAGTTCAAAATACTATATATGAAACTTGTTTTTCAAAAATAATCAATTTTTTATCTGGCCATTAAATAAATGTATAAAGAAAAAAATGCAAAAACTGCATATGTTTCCTTAAGTGGACATTTTCAGTGTTAATAAATACTAACTTGCAAAAAAATAAGTTCAAAACTATTCAAATGTTTCCAGTTTTTGGACTTGAATTTTAAATCTGCACTTGCACATGCACTTGTTTTTTTGTATTTTTTGGAATACTTGCTTCAGTGCAATTGATAGAAACACTTAACTTGCAGTTTAGCTCATTACTGAATCCGCTGTGTCCTAAAAGAGAAAAAATTAAGAAGAAAACATTTTTAGCCCTGATCAAACTAAATATGCTTTAAACGTAATGTGTTTTAACAAAATTTGTCAATTTTAGATTTTGTTCCTGATGTTAGCTAGCATCCCAATGAATTACAATGAAGAGAAGTCATCCATAGTAAATGTTTGCAACAGGAGATATTTTATAAATTATGAAATAAATTTTGAAATTCAGCCTGGATCACCCACTTGAGCCTTGAATCACAGTAAGGTCTGACACTGATGGTTACTAAGGATTATATTGATCTGATTGGTCACTGTGCAGCTCAATTGTATGTAACACTCATCTAGATGATGTCAGCATTAGGTTTTAAAGCATTATAATTGCTATACCCTTATAGCATTTTCAATAACAAAGGACACCAACCATTACAACATCACGCATCATGAGAAAAAGTGTCTTAGAACTATTAGTTGTTATTATTAGAGGAATTCCCTAATAAGTGAAAGTGACTATTCTTGTCATTGCGAGGTCACAGCACAGCACACCACAATGAAATTGGACCTCTGCAATTAACCCATGCAAACACTATGCAGCAGTGGGCAGCTTTGAAAGTGCCCAGGGAGCAGTGACAGGGATGGTACCTTGCTCAAGGGTACCTCAGGGCAACCTACTGGTGAGGGAATTGAACCCACAATCTTCCAATCCAGGGCCAACTCCCTAAACACTATGCCACCACTGCCCCGAAAGTCTCTGTTCTAACAGGAACAAGCTATGTTTCCACCCAGTAATACAGTATAAATAACACAGTACTGTGCAAAAGCCACCCCTAATTTCTTTAGATTTCTGTTCAGGACTCACCTTGCACAAATGCTATTTTATGTCTGTTAAACTCTGATCTTTGGCATTTTGAGTAGATTCAATTAAATAAATTGGAGAAAATGTTTTATTGTTACAAGTGGTAAAGCACCTGAAGATTAAAGGTGTTCTAGATTATGGGGATCCTACCTCTCAGCATTACATAGACCTCTGTGTGGCCTATCAAACAAAAAACCTTCCTCTGTAACTGGTCAGGTACCGGGACTGGACTGAAAATTTAGAGACATTTGGAGAGTCCTTCAGGAAGTCTGGAGAACTGTTCACTAAAGATGGTCTTGTTTTATAGTTGCACTGGCTGATGTTTTTCTTTGCTCTAATTGCACATGATCAAGCTGTGATAAGATCTTAGTATAGATATGGTCAATGTTTCTCAGTCCTGGTCCTTGACCACCATGGAATACCCCTATTCAGTGTTCTTCTTGCACTAAATCAGCAGATCTGTAACAACTCCTTAGGAACCCACAGACAGTCCACATTTTTGAACAATCATAAGATTGTTATCATGAGGTTAAAGAAACCTCTTTACAGTTTTATATAGAGCCTTTTTCCTTTATTAATATTTTCACACATATTACTATTTAAAATATCTACCTAGCAAATAAACAGAACATCAAGTGTTATTTTTACATTTTTCAAGGAATTGTCATGGCAAAATTTTAGAGCATTTCTACTGGTAGCACTGTGTGCTGGCTTTCTAGAAAAGAAGAAAAAAATAAAAGAATGGATGGCATAAAAAATATGCAACCTATATCTTTTTCTTGAAAAAGGGGGGAAAAATCTAAAATGACATAATTTCAGTTGCTATAATGTCATTTTTTCATTTACAGTACAAGCAAACACATTAGTCATTTTGCTTTCAATTCTCCTCAGTTAGGAGAATAAGGTTTTCAGATTTTCAGATTTTCTAGGCAAGGGTAGCAACCAACACATAGTGCTGTGGGTTTGGCAGCGTGTCCTCCACCTCACTATTCTTTGGAGCAGAGTTGAAAAAAATGAATAAGAACAAAGTTTAAAGAGTGTTTCATATTTGACAGCAGCTGATCTGTGGTAAAAAAAAAATAAAAAAAGAGGAAAATGAAAAAGAAGAAAATCATCTTTTCAATGGTTTGTGTTTGAGTAGCTGTACTTGTGAGAATTGAGGAGAACATGCCACAACTGCACAAAACCCTCTTCATACTGTCCAAGGTACTGTTTTGCTTGCCATGCAGAGAAAACTGATACAGTGATGATAGAAAAGAAAGGGAAGGCAGAAGAGGGACTGGAGTGCAGGACGAAGCTTTTGTGCACTTTGGAAATCAATGACATGTGGCAGCTATTTGTTCCCTAATCCCACCATGATTCGCTTTAGAAATTTTAGATATTGAATTTCACTTAATCCGAATGGCATTGCACAACAAAGCCCTTTTTATGCTGTAAACATCTCTTTAGAATTGTGGATTTTGGACTTTTTCTCTGTGTCTGAAGTGCTTGGTTTACAGTTTTAGAGCAAAGTCTTACATTACAGTTAAAGAGAAACAAGCAATTTGGCTTCAGTAAATAAACTGAAAGAAAAAGGCAGATCAAAATGGTACTTTAGATGAACTAAAGCAATATTTAACATCAATTTAAACCTAAAAAAAACCTTCAAATCAACACCGGGCCTGTTTTACTTATTACAGTATCACATAGATGGTGGAGAAATTCTAGGAATTTCTCAAGTTGATTGCAAATGAATTAAACCTCTGAAATCATGCTTGAAACATGCTTGATGGAACTATGCCGGTTTTCTGAATGGGTCATTTTTGTAAATTGCCTCTATTGCATTTTGTGGTGAGCATAAAGGTTTGATTTGTTTAGTCCAATGGACTCCTTTGACTCAGGTTTTCTGAATAACAAGGTCACCACATATAGTCAAAAACCAATGTAGCTACATAAAAGTAAGACTATGAAGGTTATGTAGGCCCCACTTGCGATGCCAAAACTCCTCTCACATAGAGAGCTATAGACTCCGTAAGACCTCTGTTGGTGTGTGTTTTTATCTATACACAGTACTGTGCAAAGGTTTTTGGCAGGTGTGGAAAAAATACAGTAAACAAAGAACGCTTTCAGAAATGGAAGTGTTAATCATTTATTTTCATCAATCAACAAAATGCAGTGAATGAACAAAAGAGAATCTAAATCAAATCAATATTTGGTGTGTCCACCCTTTGCTTTCAAAACAGCATCAATTCTTCTAGGTACACTTGCACACAGTTTTTGAAGGAACTCGGCTGGTAGGTTGTTCCAAACATCTTGGAGAACTGACCACAGATCTTCTGTGGATGTAGCTTCCTCACATCCTTCTGTCTCTTCATGTGATCCAGACACACTGGATGATGTTGAGATCAGGGCTCTGTGGGGCCAGAAGAACTGATGCTGGTTTGAAGGCAAAAGGTAGTAACACCAAATATTGATTTGATGTAGATTTTTCTTTTGTTCGCTCACTTTACATTTCCAATGAAGAGAAGTCATCCATAGTAAATGTTTGCAACAGGAGATATTTTATAAATTATGAAATAAATTTTGAAATTCAGCCTGGATCACCCACTTGAGCCTTGAATCAAAGTAAGGTCTGACACTGATGGTTACTAAGGATTATATTGATCTGATTGGTCACTGTGCAGCTCAATTGTATGTAACACTCATCTGAGTGCAACAGATGATGTCAGCATTAGGTTTTAAAGCATTATCATTGCTATACCCTTATAGCATTTTCAGCAACAAAGGACATCAACCATTACAACATCACGCATCATATAACCATGCAGGAGTTAAAGAAAATTTATTGGAACTTCCCTGAAAGGCTGGGAAATGACAATGTAACACAGTACTTGTTTATAATTTTTTCTATTGGTATATCATCATCGGTTTGTGCCTGGGCATTTAATATGGGACATGTTTAGTGTTTTACTAGAAGTGCTTAAAAGAAAAAGGTGTCAAAGGATTTTCCTTTCACTTTCTTTTTTCAATGCCATTGTATTTGTTGTGAGTTCTTAGCTATAATCACAGCTGAAATGTATTTGGGGTTTTAGATGAATAAATCAGGTTAAAAATGAAATAATAAAATACAGAAACAATGACTCATTGATTACTAATAAGCTTTAAAACCTGAATAATAATCCTTCAGGATATTGCCATGCCAGCTTGACATTTTGCCTCCATTATGTTTTGTATCTGACTGAGTGGAGTCACTGTGCTTTGAAAGTCAAACACTAACTACATGTTGTGCCAGGTTTAAATGAGATGAAAAGTTCCTAGACCAGGCTTTCAAAGAGGTTACATCTTTGTTGATTTGCACAAAAACAAGATCAACTTACAATTCATTTAATCTGGACTCCTCAGCACAGAATCTCCTTAGCTGAACAGAAAATGTTTGATGTATGAGATTTTAGCCCAGAGACAGTCCCTCCCTCATTTCTCTCCCTCCGCACATGTGTTTTATTAGCTCTGCGCTCCAGACTGTAAATTCCAAGGCTGGGCGCTGGGAGAGGAAACAGTATCCCAATGGGAGCAGAGGTGGCCCTCAGATGGAGAGGAGACGGCAGTGATTCACCCTCCCCCAACCCTCCCCCCCACCCCCATCCCATTCGTGACATAGCCCACATGCCTTTAAAGAGGGATTATGGAGGTGATCTTAGAGGTCCGATCAAGGAGAGTTTTTCTAAGGAGTCGACATCCAATCCACATGTGGCTTGGCCTACACTCATTCAAAATAAGGACTGGGTTCTTTAGAGTAATTGCCTTGGAAGAACCATTCCCTAATGCACCTTTTGGTTCTTTTGAGAATTATTTTTGGAAATGTGATGCACAGCAGTGCCTTTTAAATGTTTAAAAATCCACATGGATTCAGACTTGCAGTGTGTGTGTGTGTGTGTGTGTGTGTGTGTGTGTGTGTGTGAGTCCCTCAGCCTAAAGTTTAAAGAATATTGATTTAAAGTGACCAACATGCTTCCCCACATATCATTTTAGGCTATCAATGGTCTATCAATGTGACGATCCTAAATAGTATGTGTCATAGGAGATCATGACCTCTGCCACCACAGCCTACAGCAACCTCTTCTCCTGGCTAGGTCAGGCTGCATGTGAAGGACCTTTAACCTCTATGTCTGGTCACTCTGCCAGTGTTATCAGGAAAGTCAATCAGGACATGCAGCAATTCACATTCTTTCTAAATTGACACTCCAACAAACCATATAACATGTCTTATGATATCTTATGTGTATAATATCTCACTAAAACCCAGCTTCCCACCCTGCATGCATCTAAAATCTAAATCTAAATATAAAAACCTGTTTAATCAAAAAGCAGTTTTCCTAGATGATTGTATGCATTTTATTACATTTACATAATTTAGCTCATGCTCTTATCCAAAGCGACTTCCATTTCCTAACAACAGAGACACTCTCCCTGTAGCAGTTTGTTGTTAAGGGTTTTTGCTCAGGAGCACAATGGTGGTGGTGCTGGAGGTGGGATTCAAACCTGTGAACCTGGTCTGTAGGCAAGTAACCACTAGACCACCTCCACAAGACAAGCCAAGTCCCTCTTTCTTAATCCAATTACACATGCACTTCCTCTCCTGAAGAGAAGACTGAAGAGAGTGATCTGAAAAAAAAATGGGTGACCCGAGACACATGGGCCTTGGTTCTATATTAAAGTCTTAAATTATTACATATAGTCATTTGAAAAAATTGGGACACGCCATTAAATATTCAGTACTTTATTAAGAAATGTTCACATATCATTGTCTAATCTTGTTTTTATTTATCGCTGTAAAAAAAAAAGTGATTTAATGTGACAACAAAAATTAACCTTGATTTATTTATTAAACAAAAGATATCAAAAAAGATATCTAACTGAAGAAAAAGTTATGACACCCTACCCCTTAATGTTTTCAGGGTTTCTTGCATGTACAGCCCATTTCAAATCACCCCACAGCATCTCAATGGGATTAAGATCTGGGCTTTGACTCGAGCCACTCCAGGACTCTCCATTTCTTAGTTTTTAGCCAGTTCTTGGTGGATTTACTCGTATGTATTGGGTTATTGTCGTGTTACAGGGTTCAGTTCCGCTTCAGCCTTAATGTTCTTACAGATCTCACATG
Organism: Hepsetus odoe; assembly: GCA_017165825.1. Classification (NCBI taxonomy): domain Eukaryota; kingdom Metazoa; phylum Chordata; class Actinopteri; order Characiformes; family Hepsetidae; genus Hepsetus; species Hepsetus odoe. Next base: position 2,990,901 of record CM029372.1, on the reverse strand, counting down.
TTCCTCAAACACCATCTGATACATAGAATTCATGTGGATTCTATGGAGGTGAGCTGGCCAGGTCCTGCTGCAGCAAAGCATCTCCAAACCATGACACTTCCACCTGCATGTTTCACAGTTGGTATGAGGTTCTTTTATCTGGAACGCAATATTTGGTTTGTCATGTCCTCTGTTCTGGTGTCCAGATAATTCAATTTTAGACTTATTTGTCCAAATAACATTACTCCATAAGTCCTGGTCTTTGTCTGCATTCTCTTTGGCAAGTTTCAGTCTGGCCTTGATGTTTCTTTTAGAGAGCAAAGGTTTCCTCCTTGCACACCTCCCATACCTCGGCCCTTTCACATCAACAGTAGCAAGATCCTGCTGTAGGTCCCGTGATCCCATTTTAGGGTTTTTGGAGATCTCTTTTAGCATCTTGTGATTTGCTCTTGGGGTGAACTTGCTTGGATGGCCAGACCTGGGCATGTTGGCAGTTGTTTTAGAAGTCCTCCACTTGCAGACTATTTTCCAAACAGTGGAATGGCTGAGTGCAGATTCTTTTGAGATCTTTTTAAATCCCTTACCAGACTATAGCGCCCGGGGAGCAGTGACAGGGACGGTTCTTTGCTCAAGGGTACCTCATGGCAACCTACCGATAAGGGGTTTGAACCCACAATCTTCCGATCCTGTGGTCAACTTGCTTGTTTGAGCTTACCATGGTGTTCACTCTCACCTCAACAGATAAGAGCACACCAAAGTAAACGTCTGAAGTTTAAATCGGGCAAACCTCCTTCAACATGCTGAGTAATGATGTTCTAATCATGTGCACCTGATGTGCTACACCTGTGTGTGATTTGACCCATTGGGGAATCCCAGACCAGTAAGGTTGCCCTGAGGTACCTTTGAGCAGGGTACTGACCCTGTCACTGCTCCCTGGGTGTTTTCAATAGCTGCCCCCTGCTGCACATGTTTGTATGTATGGGTAATATGCAGAGGTGTAATTTTGTTGTGGTTCACTGTGTGCTGTGCTGTTTACTCACAATGACAAGAATAAGTCACTTTCACTTCACTTTTCACTTTAATTGGGAATACATTTTTACAGAAGATTTAAAAAAAAAGTTGTTTCATCAGTTTTAATTGTTTAGTTATATTACTTGAATCTCCCAGTATTGTTAAAATTGAGATTAAATATCCATATGTCCAAGAATGTTACAAAAACATTTCCTAACTTTTTCCTGACTGTATCAGACAAGAGTTGATTTGGGGCCTTTACATATTTGTATGAATTAACAGGAATCATTTAATTTATTGAATGATCTCTTTTGCAACACAGTTGAAAAAATGTCAATAAGCTGCTTGGTAGTCTGAACAGACTTTTACGAATCCATTAAAGAAATGAGTAAGTGTTGGGCTGTTATTTGCACTCCATTCTCAAGAACAGTCATCCAAGATGTAAAAACAAAACCTCCTAGTAAGTGGTTGCATTATGGCTAACACAGATATGTGTTAGTCTGCAAAGACCCAGCCCAGGTTATTCTTTCATGACACTGATAAGTGGCTTTATGGCTCCTTACACATTTCAGAAAATCTGGTTTCCATTTCACCTGAGCAAACTTTCTGAGGTCCATGCTATGTCTCCATTTTAACAAGTGATTGCAGACAGGAAATCAGATCTTATGTTGTTGAAATGGACAATATTTGTTTCTCATTATTGCCTCATGAGCTGCAGAATAAGTCCAATAGCATAAGAAGGTTATTCTGGCCCATTGATGTCACACTTTCGTGGCATTCAGTTTGACACATGCTGAAGGGGGTGTTAGTAAATTAAGGGACCTGTCACTGACAAATGCTGACAGGATTTTCAACATAGGGAATATTGAGTACATTCCAAAGTACCAGAAACAGAAAACAGCTTCACCACTGTCTTGCATAGAAAGATTCATTTATTTTTTCATTCATTCATTATTTAAACAGAAGGCACTTCTTTGCATTACTCATTTCCATTGTAATCCACTTTAACTGTCCTGATGTCCTCAAAGGGATATAAACTGTGACATCAGAAATAAGCAACTGTCCATCCCTGTTCCTTCAAGCATGTACTGTATAGTAATTTCAGAAGACTAATTAGATTTATTTTTATTCATTTTGAATCTCATTTATTGGTGGTTAAATTTATTATTGCATATGTGTACTCAGGACCATGGTGGACATGCTAGGGATGACAATCATTTATATTATTATAATATTAATAAAATAGCACAAGGGTTTTAGCAGCTTGAGCCATTAACAAGGAATTTGATTGTTTTCAGTTTTGCATACATTAGGTGTTTAACAGTTGCTTCAAATCCGTTTTATCCAGTTAGATTTTAGGACCAGAGCTACACACTGTATAATATGTAACAAGCTTTAAAAAAAGAACACTTTATTTGAATTAAATAAATAAAGTAAAAAAAAAGTGTTATGAATGCAATTCATAGACATGCACATTTTAAATGTCATACATTTTGGTAATTAAGAGCAAAAAAATGGACTCATATGTTAAAATGATTAATCACATAAGCACTCGGCTTGTTTTCAGGGGACTTTAATCACTAGCATTGCATAGCCAGGCCATATAGCCAGGCCCTTCCATTCCCACAATCCCTCAGCACAATGCTGGCCAGCACTGGCAACAGAGTTGACAGTTTGTATTTTCTTCCAAGTGTGTTTGAAAAGTAGTGGGTGAGTGTCTCAGGTGAACCACATGCAACCTTTCAGCTTCTCAGCCACCTAATGGAATGGGTATTGGCTGAATTGGGGGAAATTAGGTAAAAATCCACAAAAGGGAAAAATAAACCAATTGTACTTTTTCTGGACATCAAAGGGATATACAGGAAACTCCAGTAGGGCTGAGCAGGAGAACAGTCATATTTCAAAGAGTAGCGAGTTACACGGGTAAATCTGCAATTTTCAGAGCAGGTCTCATTAGCTTTTGGGCATGTAGTGACCTTAGCCAAAACATTACTGATGTTCTGCCCAAACATAAAGGTCTTACAAACACACAAACACAGACGGGGGAGAATCTGTATCCCCTGTGTTACATGTGCTGCCACAGGAGATAAACATGTGGCACCTATCTGTATATCTTTGACCTAAATGCATTTACTACAGTCCACACAGACACTGCAGTTTCATGCTCTTTCCTAAATGCAGTGCTACATTTAGCAGCCTGTGGGAGGTCTGTCTGCAATGATTATTGTCAGACTGCATTAGCATTGTAAGAACTAGGACACATGCTGTTTGTGCATCCACAATGTCCACATGTGTCTGCGTAGCCATATAGAGAAGTTAAACCATTCACACTTCAACAGCCAACAAAGAAAAATCTTCCCCACTATAAACATCCCTGTGTTTACTATGGCAATAACCCACTGAGGCTTTCAGTAATATATCCCTCAAAGTCTTACTGTTGGTCTCTTTTTCATAGCTATAAACAATGTACTCAGTGTAGTCCTCCATTCAAATCCCACAGCAGTCAGTAATGACAATACTGTTAAAAAGTCTCCCACAGATCGAAGCTCAGGGCCCTTCAGCAAGTTCCTAGTTGAAGAAACTGCTTCATGCACGTCATCCACTGCAATGAACAATGTCAAGGTTGCCCATGTGTGGGAGGGAACAGTAGGAGTCCCCTGAAGCAAGCCTCATAACTCACATACCCGCATGAATGGCTGGTGAGAACAAGAGTTTAACTGTTAACGTAAATTTCTGCGCTTTCCTTCTCCATTGAGTTGTTTTTGGCAACGAGAAGGAAAAAGAATAAGATGAGCTTTGTTTGTTCAAGTACATCATCTTTTTGCTTATAAACTCTTTCACTAATATAGACCCAATAATAAGGGTCCCAGAAAGGTTTTCTCACATGATGGTATATCAGGATTTATTTGCGTTTTCTGAAGAACCTTTCTAGTTAAATATGTTGTAAATCGCGTTCACTTATAACTTTTGAAAGTATAAAAAGAAATACCAAGTTAAGTAAAAAGTCCCATAAAGAACCTTTACATAAGTTAAGTAAAAAGTCCCATAAAGAACCTTTACATTGGTAAATAAGTTTTCCTTTGTGTATATAAAGGTTCTATCCTTTATCCTTAAAAGGCTTTTCCCACTCACATATCACATTAAAAATGCTTCTTTAGAGAACAACCATGCTTTTATTGATCTTTCAGAGAACCCTTGATGGATAACTGGTAAGACATCCTTGAGCAGGGGAGAAATAAGCCCCAGACCCCTTAAAAAGGGTGCTATTTAGTAAAGGCTTTAGATATATAACCCTCTATGCATGTCTAAGACTCAAAAATCATGGACACTCATGTATATGGTCATATTAAGCACAATCCTTTTTGCATTTCATCCTTCAAACAACATCGTTTTGCCCCTTTAATAATAATCTGACATTTACATATAGAAGCATGAAAAGTAATAGTAACCAAAAGTCTACAGCATATTGTTGGTATCACTGAGCCAGTTTCTGACTGCATGTATCTCAACTGTTACTCTCTCACTGGACTAATTCTCTTTCTCTTTTGGTTGTTAGAGCATAATTGATTGTAAAATAATTAACAGTGATTTCAGCTTGTTTATAGATGAAAAGCAGAGGCTGATTTTTTTTCTTTGCTTTTTGCTAGAAAAATGATGACATGGGTGCCATCAGGCTAGTGCTGTTTTTTTTTGTTTTTTTTTTAAGTTAAAACAATCAATTAATATCAAGCTTTTAAACAAAAATAGCCTGAGATGATCAACAGCGAAGTTTAATTTTAGTCAAATGAAAAAAAAAGCCCAATTTAGTCATGCAAACAGCAGTTACTGCAAGTATAATATAAGACCAGTCTACTATATCTTTCATTTGTAAGAAATTCAAAGCCTTATTAGTGTTCCAGACATGATTGGCATGGCTGGAGGAATTGACAAAAATCTTCAATTGTTTGTTACATTTGGCTCAAATAACTCAAATAATTTTCTTTTTAGGATGTTCTGGCTACTATGCATGTGCAGTTCTTCACAAGAAAGATCACAACAGCATCACCATCTTGTGACTTTTGACTTTTGACCATCTTGTGACTTTTGACCCACTTGTGACCATTTTGCGGTGACTTTTCATTTTAAAGGATGGACCCTTTTCTTCAATGGACTCTGTTCAAAATGTTACAACGTATCCCGCTCATTTTTAAACCAGTAAACTTTAAAGTCTTTTAATTGATGCAAATTAAAAATGTGCTAAATGTTGTGAGTTATGTACTGAACTAAGTTTGGGAGATGGATCTGGAGGGAAGCCCCCCCAATTAAATTTCAACATCGCGCAAGTTTTCACCTTTACCAAGTATTTCCCATGATTCTGTTTTCACACCCCACTACATTTACATTTACATTTACATTTACATTTATGGCATTTGGCAGACGCTCTTATCCAGAGCGACTTACATGTCCTAATTACAGGGACAGTCCCCCTGGAGCAACTCAGGGTTAAGGGTCTTGCTCAGGGACCCAGTGGTGGTAGTGCTAGAGGTGGGATTCGAACCGGGACCTCTTGATCCAGAGGTCCATAGCCAAGTACCCTACCACTAGACCACCGCCACCCACTACAACTCCTTCAACCCCTGTCCCACAGTCCTCTGCCTTGCATTTGTTAATCAGAAATAGGGGTTCAGCCGTCTACCTCAAGCGGAGTTCTCAAGTTATAAGAATTTTCTCTCCTCCTATGGTTGTATAGATGAACTGACTTGCAACAGATTCATCGTTAGATCCTGTCACCAGTATGAAAATGAAGGCAAGTTATTTTTTTATTGCTGTTTGTCTGGTGTACTTTATCACTTTCTTTACTTCAGATTCTTAATTGCGAGGGCATCTGAGAAATAATGAAAAGACCTACGAATGATCTCTGTTTTTTATAGCTGTTCAAAAGTTTCAAGTTGCTATGGCAGCTAAAAAAATTTCTCAAAGGGGGACAAAGGTGATTGCACAGCTTCATAGCTCTCTCAGCCAAGCTCTCATGCAGTTCTTCTTGCCCACTTGTCATTAGAGTGCTGAATGATCCCTGCTCATTGCTGAGGGTTCCACTGATAAGAGAAAGTGTCCTGGAGCCTTGATACCTGTCGCTGTCTAAAGCATGCAAATATGTGATGAGCAGTCTGAGGAATTCAGTCTTCCTCTCTGCAGACCTGGGACCAATGTTTAAGAGTTTCAGCCCTAATAGGGCTCTTATCAGCTGTGGGAATGGGACTGATTTTATCAAAGCAGCACTCATTTTTCCCTCAACAGACACCTACATCATCTGCACTGTCATGGAGGTCAAATGTAAAGTCCACCGCCCTCCACCCTTCTCCTTCCTCCCTCTCACCCCTTTCTGGAAGTGGTGCTTCCAGATGGTTCCAATGAAACCAATGTCAGGAAGGACTGCTGCGGACAGATCTGCACTGTTGTGAGAAGTAGTGAAAAGGTCTAAGAGAGCTGTTGGGCAGTGCAGTAACTCAGCACTTTGGGCTGATGGGGAGAGGGCAGCTGGGTATGACTTTGTAAGGGGCCAGGGGAAAGCATTTATCTTCTTTCCCCTGTGCAGCATTTTTCTGGTTTCTCTGCTGGAGTCACATGTGGTTGTTCAGGGAATGGGAGAGTTTTTTTTATAAAGCCTTTTTCTAAACTGTCATTTCCTTTAAACACCAATTCCATCAAAATGCTTACTATAATGCATTACAAAGCCAAAAGATTCTTTTCAAGAGTGTGAACTAGCGCTGCATTCTTTCTTTCTATGCATTCCCAAATCTGATCAGAGAGAGCCAGAATCCAGCAGGACAATATGCAGGGAAAAATCATAGTTAAAATGGCTACTTTTATGGGTTTCATTTAAGAGGTGATTTTCATTCCAGTGTAGAGACAGCAGAGTTTTATTAGCCAACCCACTGGGATATGCAGAAGACCTGAGGGTACTTTAAATCAATTAACAGATATAGTGTTTGTGGAGAAACAAGACCCCTCTAGCTGACAAAAACCATAAGGCAGAACAGTGAACAATGAAAAGGAACAATACATGTATTTACGTATCCACATTGCAATGAGCACATTCTTTAGAAGCCAAGGAAGTTTCACATTACATGTAACAAAAAGGAAGACGCAAAGTTTTATTTTTGTATGTGAAGCCATAGAAGAAACCATAAAAGAACCACTTTTTTTTAGAGGATCATAGATAGCTCAGTTTGTATGTTTAAGAACATGAACATGGGGGAAAAAAAATCAGTACAGAACTGTTGACATTGTGTGGTTCTTCAGCTGCAGGAATAAATGAACTACTGAAATAAATCAAGTTTGGGAGGAGGTCTCTCTTCAAGTGTAATGTCCTATAAAATTCTGTCTCTTCTTTACATTTACTATGATGACATTTTCCCTCTTTCCTCCTATTAAGTCATGCCATTACTCCTTGTTTCTTTAAGCCCTGTTCATCAAAAGGGGATCCTATGTTCTAGCTCACCCAGAACTCTTCCCCAAGTTCCCTTTCCTCCTACTAATCTCTACAGTCAAACATTTGACGGCATGGTCCTTCATGGTCTTTCTTTTGGAAAATACTACTTTGCAGATATCAATAGTGTTTCTTCTTCAACAAATCTTTGTTGTAACTTATGTTTTTAAGAGTGTATTGTATGCTGCTTTCAGAAAATTCTGTTGCTTAATAGCTATCTTGCAGTTTGTCATCTTACATTGATGTCTGTGTTTTAGCACTTGTGAGATGTATTGCTCTTTCTATGAGAGAAGTATGTCCTGTCATTTGTCATGATGTAACATGAGAATAGGATGTAAATCTAGAAGGGTTTCGTTCATCATGAGAAAGTTAGGGGTCTCTGGTTTGTGTTACGCACAGGTCAGGTTGGGGATAAATTTGTATTTTGGATGTTTGGAGTCAATTTTTTCCAGCTCTGCAATCCATATCTGTGTTGCCAGGCAACTTCTTGGCTAGCGCCACATTAGTTTCCTCTGTTTTCTGACAGCATTGCTCTGGAAGGTTCCTTCGCCGGTAATTGTTTTAAGATGTTATGTCGAGGGTCTGGATAGTGCAGAGGCTTAACACTAACACCCACTGCTGTCGACTGAAAGCTGACGGAGCTGCTGGCCTTAAGTCGCAATGTCTTCATGTGCCTGATGGCTCACCAACCTGAGACGTAATCATGGTGCTGCCGAACACAGGTGTCATGGCCTTTCACCTCCCATTGACTCCTGCCATTACTGCCCAAAGCATAGCAAAGGTCAAGGTATTAAGTCCAGACTAACCAATGGAGAAGCAGCTTGAGAGGTCACATGTTCTTAGCTGCTCTTGTGGCCTCCAGTGAAAGATGTTTGGTGTGAGCCCGCCCTGTGTCCTTTCCTGGACCTATCTTGTGACTCCGTATCTCTCTCTCTCTCTCTCTCTGTCTCTCTCTCTCTCTCTCTCTCTCTCACACACACACACACACACACACACACACACACACACACACACACACTCACACGTAAAGAACAACACACTTTAATGTTTCTGAATCATGTTTATCTTCATTTGTACTGGGACATGTACTAGAATGAATAAGGAGAAACTAATCTTAGAATCCAATGCTTTTCAGTGCTTCATAAATATTGGGCTCAGTCTGGAATGGCAGGAATGTAAAAAGTGTACACACCATTGTGCAATCTGGCAACATGATTTACAACCCATCAACAGACTCTCAGCAGGCCAAAAGACTGCAAGCTTTTGGCTGTCCCTTGTTTAATGATTTTTTTGAACAATTTGAACCACAGATCAGCCTTAAAAAACATCTCAAGAGGGAAGGTGGATTCAAATGACAATCAGAAGGTGTGGTTTGGGTGGGAAACGTCTTCTGAGACATGAGCCTTGAGTTCACTGCTGCTCACCACATTAAATACTAGATATACTACCAAACAGTTTTTTCTTAAGTTAGCATTTTATTCTGTCCTATAAAAAAGCAACATTACATAGAATGTTAGCTTTAATGTTAACGAAACGTATTGTCGGCAAGATGATGGGTAACCATATTTTTCTGTTTAATTAACTTTGAACATTTCATGTTAGCTCATGCTGGTTATCATACATTATCACCTATGATGGCCAGAGTTGTCAGGTAGAACAAAATCTCAAAACTGAAGTTTTGCCCTGCAACAGTTTTTTCAAATTAGCCTCTCATTTTGCTACAAAAATCATAAACCTGTGCTCCCTGTTGGTGGGAGTGAATGTCAGACATTCCAAAGCATAAAATAATGTAAATCAAAGAGAACAATTTGAGAACAATTTACTCTGTGTGTTTGATTTATATGAAGAACTCCAGAAGTATGTAAATCTTGATATGTATGAAATGAAAATAATAATTAAAAAGTATATAATTATAATGCTTATAATGGAGGCACTTACACTAACAATCAGACAAAATATCTAACATATCTAACCCCTTTTCACTCGAGTGCATGAGGCCTGAGGGGATTACAGTGTATGCAGACCCAGGTAATCTGATAGAGGGTATTAGTGCAATAATTTCCTCCATTTAATGTCTCAAGAATATTTGTACAAATATTGGCCAGAGAATACCTCTTTGTCGGGGGTATCCACTTTGAGCTTACTCTATCCATCTTATCACCTCTTAGATCTCTATCCTAAACCATGACTAAATACGTTTGGACAAGCTTTACTGCACATCCAGCTAATGCCAGATAGACTGCCTCAGTGGAGTCATCTGTTCAAGGATACAGCATGCAGATAACATCTAGGATGAAAAGTTACTTTGAGCTTTGTTTCCTGAGTACTGAGCTGCTCTCTGGCAAATTGCTCAAGGTTGAAGTAGTTGTTTTTTTGTTTTTTTTTCAGGTTCTTTGGAGCATTTCTTTATGGGCCTCTTGATGGTTAAGATAGTTGTTGGTCCAGAAAGCTAAGCAGAGAGGGCAGTGAGGTCTTCAAGGGGATATAAGGGCAGATTCCTGACGCCATACCCACATCTTGGACTGACAGGCAGACATAAAAAGTCATGCAACCTTAAGCTCTGCTGTCTAGGCCATGAAGACCTCCGGGGCCGGGAGAACTTGATGAGGTGTGGACGTGAACTTAATGTAAATACAAGAGCCTTTTTTCTGACATGGGAAAACACATGCCATTTAAGTCCATCCCCACAACTGAAAGGAAGTCTAAAGGAGGAAAAGGTTTTGCGGTCTTCCATCGGAGAGCCACCATTTCCAAAAGGTATATTGGTTTTGTGATGAGTGGGACATAAAGTGAGCCCAGTGAAAAAAGCACCAGCAAATGAAGGTCGTAAAATAGTCATTGACATTCATTTCCTTTAGACAGTAATCTAAACTGCTAATGACTTCACCAGGCTGGGCCTGTCTTCTCCAATGAAGTTCTACATTCAAATACATGTAGATTCTTTCCCCATTTATCCATTATTTCTTCATATAAATTTGATTTAGCGTGCAAATAAAATCTTGTATTTCTCATTCCGTCATCTGAGCCACTGTCTTCTCTCATGATTGTAATGAAGAACACTTCATTATTATTCTGACACTCACCCAGAAGCATCAGGGTTGGGGATGGTCCTTAGCCCTGACATCATGTTCATTTGAATGGTCCAGGGTTCAGACAGGGGAAGCAGCATAATCAGTTCACAATTTGAGGCTTTTTAACATGAGGTGTAAAAGGAGATGATACTTAGCACTGTAGAGGGTGTGTTCATAGCCTCAAGCAATTGAATGGTAATTATGTTACAGTGTCACAGTGAAAAAAGGCTCAGTCACTGGAGAGAAAGTGGTTAGATGGTTTAAATGCAGGGCCTAATGTTGATCATGTTAATATTTTTTTCATGTGGCAACCATTCCCTGTTGCCTGGTGGCTTCTGTTTACCCATTTCATGGAAAACCCATTTTTCCTAGCTTTTTGCACTCACAGTCCATACCATCCATAAAATCTGAATTAAAAATTAATTGATAATAAAGTTTTTCTGAGGCCACTGAAGCCAATTTGTTTACACACAAACACACATTTATATTTACGGCATTTAGCAGACGCTCTTATCCAGAGCGACTTACATGTCCTGATTACAGGGACAGTCCCCCTGGAGCAACTCAGGGTTAAGGGTCTTGCTCAGGGACCCAGTGGTGGTAGTGCTGGAGGTGGGATTGGAACCGGGGACCTCTTGATCCAGAGGTCCATAGGCAAGTACCGGCAAGTACCCTACCACTAGACCACCGCCACACAAACACACACATTTTTCATTCTAAGGGAGAAAAAGACCAGATTTATAAATACGACCTGAGGTACAAGTTTTTGTGCAATCAGATTCAAGCCACCTTTTTTGTGGTTTCAAATCTAATTCTATTTTTTTCCAAAAGTCTTACAGTACATGTATTTTGTATGAATTTGGGGACAGATGCAAACAGTAAAATTGCTGCTGCACATCACATTTTACAGCTTAAACATGAAGAGCTGAGGAATTTAATTATGAATACAAAAACAACAACAGCAGCAACATCAATAACAACAACAACAACAATAATAACAATAAGAATTGTTTATATCTTACACTAAAGCTGACATGTAGCACTGTTGTTTTGGTAGTTGGTAGTTATTGCGGTATGATGCACATCAAGATCTAAACTGATTTGCACCTCCCTAATCGATGTGATCAGCACTATATGCAACCAAATACCATTACAGTCATTGCGTTGTCATTGCAAGGTCACAGCACACAGTGAACCACAATGAAACTGGACCTCTAAATTTAACCCATGCACTCGAACACCGTGCAGCAGTGGGCAGCTATTGAAAGCGCCCCGGGAGCAGTGACAGGGATGGTACCTTGCTCAAGGGTACTTCAGGGCAATCTACTTGTGAGGGAATCGAACCCACAATCTTCCAAAACAAAGGCAACTCTCTAACCACTAGGCTACCGCTGCCCACTATTTTTTATTTATTTATTTTTTATTTATTTATGTATTTTAATTTTTATTTATTTATTTATTTTGACACTTAAGTCAGACTTAAGACAACTATGATTTGCTCTGTAGTATAAACAAAGATGAAATAAAAAAATACATTTTCAATTATTGACTGCTTTTGTACACAAAGCCATACAAATGTAACATGTAAGATATGGGCCCTCAGTGGATTCAGTGCAAAAAAGTCACAGTCTGCTCCTTTTTGCAGTCATCACAGATGCATTCAGTGACCATTTCTAAAGTCAATGACTTTGAAAATTCTGGCATTCCGAGTTCAACATCAGAGCTATAAGGAGAAACTTTCCATGCAAGCATTAGAGGCCTTTCCCTGCTCCGAAAGCCAGGCTTTCAAGGCAAGCCGAGGATCTGAAATTTATGAGCGTCTGCAATGCAAGCACTTCCTTTTGAATAAAACATTTACTTTGCCCATTGAAATTTACAGCATTTAAAAAACAGCACTCCGGAACATTTCTAGAACTACCGGATACACGGGAGAGCGGAGCTAAGTTGAACATATAGCACAGAGAGGGAAAACTCTTGTAAGCCAAACTGTCAGAAAGGAATGAGGTAAGACGAACGATGGAGGAAAGGAAACTTCTTGTATTGAGCTCATGAATATTGTTTCAGCGGCCTCTCCATTCTTACCCATGTCTGATGATAGAGTCTGGCAAACGCCTACAGAATCACACACTGTTGTCTGACATGCATTTATTTCATTTGTGATATGTTAAAAATGTATATCCAGTTTTATCTTTGGAGTAAAATGTTTTTTTATGAGTTATTTTAATTCATTTTATAATATATATTATATATATATCGTTATTTTATAATATATTTATATTATTTTTAAATATTATTTATATAAATATATATTTTATGTGTAAAATAGTTTGACTTATTAATATTCACATTTTATGCTTTTTTTGTTTATTTTTCTAATATTTTTTCATATATGCTCATTAACACAATTCAGAATTGAATTGAATTGAACAACTTTTCAAAACATTTTGTATTAAAAAAACTAATGTCGTATAGATGTAAATTCTGCAAACCCCACATTAGAAAACATATTGTAAGGTTTTGGGGGGTTTCATGGGTGGTGGTGGTGAGGCACAGATAAAAAGCTATTCATTTCATTTTTAAAATTGTATCTACCTGGAGACTAGGTGATCACTTTTCATGCTGGACATTGTCTACAGTAATTTCTCAATGATTTGAAATCAACTGAACTGCCTTCTGAGGATTTCCCGTTTAGATCTGTATTCTGGGGTTAAAGTCAGACCCAGAGAGGAGAACGGCCTTCGGCGCTCTGGAGACACTCATCACAGCTCACGTGATTTATGAGAGGCTTTTGCCTCGGTGCTGGGAGCAGCTGCTGAAGCACTCTGACAGCACCCAGACAGTGAGAGGAGGATAAGAGGCGGTTGAAGACGGGGTTTAAGTTACCCAAAGCTGCCCCCCCCTTCACTGTAGCGCGTGGCCTTCTACACAGCAGGGGAACATCCACCTTAGATGAGTTGATAAAGCTCTCAGGAGACGTCTTATCCATCATGAGGTGGCAGGGCCTGCTGCTGAGTTTGTGTTCTGCTTCGTTGAGGGTGATTAGTCTGCAGCCAGAACAAAGAAACATAAACACTCCAGACCTCCTTCCAGAGAGAGAGAGAGAGAGAGAGAGAGAGAGAGATAGAGAGTGAAAGAGAGTGAGAGAAACACACAGACAGACACAGAGACAGAGAGGCACACACACACACAGAGAAGAACATGTGAAATGAGCTTTTTGATTCCCCAGCCCACAAGATGACCACAGAAACGATAGACATCCGTGTGATTAACCTTTTTTTCAATGAGAGAGGAAGTCTCTGTTCTGTTTGTTTAGATGCATTTACTCGTTCTAAGTCTACTTTCCATGACTCCATGTAATCGTTCAAAACTGTGACCAGGTCAAAGAAAGAAAACATCACCATCATCTTATAATTCCCTCATCCCTTATGACTACCTTAAAACCTTAGAGAATTCCTCTTACATTTCCTGTGGATTCCACGTGTAATTCACAAGTGTCTTCACACTGTTTACTTCACATCAGGTTTCTTTAAAGAAAGGCTCATTTTTCACAAGCATTCATTCATTTCCAGTTATGTGTTGGTCATTTTTTTCTTACTTTTGGAGTTTTAAAAATGAGCATGTCTGTCTCTCTGCTGTTGCTTCATTTTGAATTCATGTGACTAGTACAGAGCCCTGGAACCCATAGAACCCATAGAAATGCAACATAGGCGAGTACATCTTCCCTCTGTCTCAAGCAAATGGATATCTAGATAATTGATCAACAGAAGAAAATAAGATATCTCAAAAAAGATCGAGTTACCATGAGCAAAAGTCATCATCCTGCAGCTTGTGGAGAATCCCTCCCCTTACTCTTCCGTCAGGATGAAAGTTTGCAGATGCAGTGTGGACTTTTTATTTTGGAAAGTACTGCCTTGCTTTTGGCTAGTCCCCTGCATTCCACAGTGTAGACTACTGGATTTTTCAACTTAAGCTACTTTCTTATGCAACACACAGATTAACTTGCGTAAACCGCTCACTTTGACTGCCAAACTGATGTTTTGCTGCAGCAGAACAACAGGCTATGGCAGAAGCAGCAACTTCTTACGTGAGCACAGCACACCCTTGCATACACTGCAGTTGTCCCAGTTACCCTTGTTTAAATTCCTAGTAACTTTTCTAGTAAAAGAAAAACATGCAATCAATTAAAATTTTTCTACCACAGTAAAATACATGTTTGTTTTATGAAATCAGGAAGCTTTTCAATGCTCAACATGATGCAGCACCAATAATATAGATCTTTGTTATCGATCCTTTATGAATGTGTTCAAGGTCACTCACACGTTCCATTGACATTGCTATTCAGGATCACTGTAGAGTCTCTCTCTTTCTCTCTCTCTCTCTCATTTCCTCTCTCTCTCTCTCTCTCTCTCTCTTTGCCTCTCTCACACACACTGAGACACAATGTCAGCAGTCCTGGAGTAGGCTGGAATGGATTAGTCTCCCTGTGCAATCAATCATCTTCCTTCTGTCTGCCATTTCGAAAGCTGCAGGAGGCATCCTCAACATCCATGGGGCTCTGCTGCAGGGGGGTCAAGGGCAAGCCTGTTATTGGGGGGCTCACCAGGAGTCTGCTCACATGTCTCAATGACAACTAAGTGGGAAACTCCAATTTACAGAGCCAGTTGCAAATAAATGCACATTTGCTCACATACTCTTTCTTGGATCATGGGGTCAAATAGACATATGGGTTCATTTTTAACAGTCCCAAGTGGTTAGTTGACCTATTGGACTTTTCCCATTAGAAATCTTAGTCGGTCATTACTGTGTAATCAGTTAAGTCATGATTTTCCTGGACGTGGTTTTAAAGATTGTTAGTAAAATATTTGAAATCCCTGGAAAACTACATGCAAATGCTGAGCTGAATAAAACATTTTATACTCACAGTTCAACACTACTTAAAATCTTTTACAGCCCCAATTGCTATTGTGTCCAAATAAAGAAAAAAAAGATCTGTAAATTATACTAGTACAGCTGTACTGGACAGAATAGTTGCCTGGTTTAAAAAGGAAAGTGCAATTGCAATGGTCTGTGAACTCTGTAGGCACCAGTAAACATACATATAGAATAACTTTTAAAGTAATGATGCAGTAAACAGTTAAACAGTTTTAAAAAATCTTGCTAATTCATATTGCTGCATGAGAGTCATGACAGCATGCAGAACTGCACAAACACTTTAGATGGCCAGAAAAAATGATAAAATAACAAATAACAAAATTTTGAAAAAAATTGAAAAACTGGAAGTATAAGGCTAGTTAGTCTTTTCAGAACCGCCAAAACACTGAATAATTTTTTTTGCCCTGAAAGAAAACTATTGAGATTGCTGAGATGCTTTTATGTTTTGGCTGGCTTTGTGTGCCATCTGATAGCAGTGTAGGGATTTGAGGAAAGATAAAAGGTAAGATTTTGGTGGTTGGTGCTTTCTGTTTTGAGAAGAAATAGATTTTTAGCAAATTTATAAAACTGCAACATGCAATTAATTAGGGGATTAATCTTCACCAATAAGAAGGTAACAGTAGTATTTTATTATCATGTTTTAAGTGAAAGTGACCATTCTTGTCATTGTGACAGAACACACAGCACACCACAATGAAATTTGATCTCTGCATTTAACCCATGCACAACCACACACCGCGCAGCAGGAGGTAGCTATGAAAGCGCCCGGGGAGCAGTGACAGGGACAGTACTTGCTCAAGGGTACCTCAGGCAAACTTACTTGTAAGGGTTTGAATCCACAATCTTTCAATCTTTCTGTACAACTCGCTAACTACTTAGGCCATCACATGCGCCTTTTATACTCAGATGATGTGATTTAACAATGCAGTGCAGAAGATTTTATTTATATTTCAGCCTCAGGCACCATGACACACAGACTGTCTAATATAAACTGCTCCCTAAAAACACCACAGCACTCAGAATCTGACATCTCTTGCAGAATTTAAACAAGATTCAACTGGATGGGTTGTGTTTAAAATGCTAGTACTGCTAAGTTTCATAGCATCACACAGGAGGGTCTGCAAAAGAAACTTTTTTAAAACAGATTAAAAGGAACGAATCACACAGAGATGTAAGGCAACAGAATAACAATAATCCTAAAATACAATTTTTTATTTGTACTATCATTAACAAACATACAGTAGCTTGCAAAAGTATTCACCCCCTTGGCATTTTTCATGTTTTGTTGCTTCACAACCTGGAATTAGAATGGATTGTTTGAGAGTTTGCACTTACAGTTTCACTTACAGAACATGCCTACAGCTTTGAAGATGGTTTTTTTAAATTGTTTTTTTATTGTGAAGAAACAACAACTAGAACAAAATAACAGAAAACTTCAGCATGCGTAACTATTCATCACCCAAAGTCAGTACTTTGTAGAGCCACCTTTTGCGGCAATTACAGCTGCAAGCCACTTTGGATCAGACTCAATGAGCTTGCCACACCTTGCCACTGGGATTTAAATGTTAAATAACTTGGATTAAATGTTTCCCCTTAAACCACTGGAGTGTTACTTTAGCAATATGCTTCGGGTCATTGTCCAGCCGGAAGGTGAACCTCCCACCCCAGTCTCAAATCACAGGCAGACTGACAGGTTTTGCTCAAGAATATTCCCATATTTAGCACCATCCATTTTTCCCTCAACTCAGAACAGTTTCCTGGTCCCTGCTGCTGAAAAACTCACAGCATGATGCTGCCACCACCATGTTTCAGTGTGGCGATGGTGTTCTTGGGGAGATGGGATGTGTTGGGTTTGTGCCAGACATAGCATTTTCCTTGGTGACCAAAAAGTTTAATTTTTATCTCATCTGACCAGAGCACCCCACATTCCTTTTGGCAAACTCAAAATGTGCCTTCTTATTTTTAAAGTTAAGAAATGGCTTTTTTTCTGCCCACTCTTCCATAAAGCCCAGCTCTGTGGAGTGTATAGCTAATTGTGGTCCTATGGACAGACACTCCAGTCACTGCTGTGGAACTCTGCAACTCCTTCAGGGCGATCTTTGGTCTCTGTGCTGCCTCTCTGATTAATGCCCTCCTTGCCCTGTCTGTGAGTTTTGGTGGGCGGCCCTCTCTTGGCAGGTTTGTTATGGTACCATGTTCTTTCCATTTGAAGATGATGGATTTGATGGTGCTCTGGGGATCATCAAAGATTTGGATATTTTTTAATAACCCAACCCTGACTTGTACTTCTCAACAACTTTGTCCCAGACTTGTTTAGAGCGCTCTTTGGTCTTCATGGTGTGATGCCTCGTGCTTATTGGTGTTGCAGCCTCTGGGGCCTTTCAGAAAAGGTGTGCTTAGATCATGTGACACCTAGGTTGCACACTAATTACATGACTTTTGAAGGTTACTGGTTGCATTGGGACTTTTTAGGGGCTTCATGGCATATGCACATGCCAATTTTTAGCTTTTTCTTTTTTTCAATTGTTTTTTTATATAGATTTTTCTCATTTCACTTCACCGACATAGACTATTTTGTGCAGATCCATCACATAAAATATGATTAAGAAAATTTTAATTACAGGTTGGAATGTAACAAAATACTTTGAATACTTTTGCAAGGCACTGTAGTTAACCACATTACGCTTATAACAATTCAACAGTTAAGAGATCAAAAAAAAGAGGAGAGATGCAGCACACGTGGAAATGACTGCACAATATGGAAATCAATGCATTACAAAAAGCGCATACTGTACAGACTTGCAATGGAGCCAGGTGAAATCATTCCACCCTCCCAAGACAGGTGCTACACCTCATTAGTCTAATGGTCATTGATCGCTATCAGAGGCTTTTATGTCAGACTGTAGGCATCCCAACAGAATGCTTTAACCTGAAGAACCCAGGGCTGCGTTTTCAAACAAAGCGGCTCGATAAAGTGATTTTGAAAGCTCAGTCAGGAAACATCGGGTGATACATTATCAGTGAATGATTAAGGCAGAAAGCTTTCAAGCAGATTACACATCTGAGCGCATACACATTTGAGCAACACAAAATGAAAACTGCATCTGTGCTGCATAAAGTGGCCTACAAGAATGTTAACATAGGCCATTTTGGTGATTGCAACACATGCCTGTCACCCATTTGGAATTTGGTTTAAAAAAACATCTTTTAAAGATTACAACCACAGCAGAATTCCTTCCTGGAAATTTACCCATACACCACGTACAGTAGGGGGCTGCCACACATCCAGTGCATGGGGAGCAGTGTAGGGGACAGTATCTTGCTCAAGGGAACCGCAGCCAACTGCTGCCTTTTTAATATATTCATAAACATTTTAAACTAAAAAATGAAGGACCCAAAGCGGAATCACCTTGACAACATTTTAATGTTATGTTGAAGCTTGAGGCTAAAGCTCACAGCTGCAGTCACAAAATAAGCCTAGATAATATGGTAGCGTTAAACATGTTTAAATGTTTATGCTTAAACTTATGTTCATGCTTAAACTTAAATTATCATCACATTTTCACACAAGTCTTAAAAGTAGAAGAAGAAAACCTAATTTAAAAAAATAAGACAAAAATGTTGTTCAGTAATTGATTGAGGAAAACGATTAAATATTGCATATCTGTGTAAAAAGCAAGTAAACAACCAGAATTAGCAGTCAGGTGTTTTCAGTTAATGGAATTATGAGCAGGCAAGAGTGGGCGTTTTATTTAAAGAAGAGGGATCTATCAAAGTTTGATCTTCACAACACATGGACCTAAGAAAGTGTTGCTGATGCTCATCAGGCTGGAACAGATCTTGAAACCACCAACTCCTCCAGTCAATTGCTTTCCTACAATTGGAGGAAATTCAAGACCATTGCTTTCCTCCCCAGGAGCACTAGATTATGATACTTATGTGTAATAGGCCACAAAAAGCACTTCTCACCAATAAATGTATCATATTTCTCAAAACTGTAAAGTCTCTATACATTTGTGCAAAATGCAACACAAGCTTCAAATCACAAACGCATGCTTCAAAACAATGCTAAATAGCGGATGCACTCATTATATTCACATTGTTAAGAATAAAATGAAAATGCAATTGTCGAATGTCGTATGTAAGTCTCTGGTGACCATGAATATTTTATGGACATTTTTATTAGACATATTTATTTGGACTTTTATTGTTATAAACGAGTCCACAGAACACATTTGTTGCACAATAAAGTTTGAAAGAAAAGCAGGTCTTTACACACAGATAGTGACTTAACGATAGGCTAAATGGCTAGAATGAAGATCCAAACAAGGTTGAATATAAAGCAAAGTTACAGTCAAACATTCAAACAGATGAAAAAATGCAACAGAAAAGGGAATGAAAAAGAAACGAAATCTCTTCCTGTAACATAATAATGTAACTGTAATGTCAACTACATTACACTATACTATACACTATACATTACACTATATTCTAAAATCTCTCTCTCTCTGCAGGTTGCGACATGATTTTGCAGTTAGTGGAAGTGATTTCCTCTTCATATCCTCTTCAGCAAAACATGATTACACCGACCTTAGACTGTATTAATGAGATCATTTGAAATCTTAGACCAAACTATTGATTCTATACTTTCTACTTTTTACAGATTAAAGTTATTTTCCTATTCATAAAACCACCTTTGTCTGCTTCTTTCAGCTGCTCCCGTTAGAGGTCGCTGCAGCGGATTAACCTTCTTCTTTTCTTCTTCTCTGCATCTTCCTCCTTCAGACCAACTGCCTGCATGTTCTCAACACATCCATAAACCTCCTCTTTGATCTTCATCTTTTCCTCTTTCCTGGCAGCTCCATCTTCAACATCCTTCTCCCAATATAATCCTCGTCTCTCCTCTGTACATGTAAAAACCAGTGCAACCTTGCTTCTCTAACTTTGTCTCTGAAATGTCTAACCTGAGCTATTGCTCTAATGTACTCATTTCTAAACCTGTCCATGCTCGTCAAACCCAGTGAAAATCTTAGCATCCAATATGGAAATTATTTTCATTGCCCGCAGATTGATTGAGCAAATGTTTTACACTGGATGCCCTTCCTGACGTAACCCTCCCCATTTATCCTGGCTTGTGATTGGCACAAAGAAATATACTGGCTTGTGTATCCATAGTGAATGGGTTCATAAAACCAACTTCATGCTAAATTGAAATGACATCCAGTTCAACCATCTCTGAAAATGATTCAGCATCAAAACTCTTATTCATTCTCTGCCTCTTTTATTATTGTATTATTATAAATAATACAATGTAAAAAAATAGCATCTCCTGTTAGTAACAATGCATGCTTTAATTTCAACTTTTTTTTACATTAGTAATTTAAGTTAATTGAAACACCATGTTAGTCAATAATGTTTCTAAAAATATTACAAAATAATCTGTGCAAAATACCAGTTGGAAACTGGAGGACAGTGAGGTGTGTTAAGATTTGCGTTATATTATCAGTGAGGTGGATGTAAAACTGAAAAACTAAACTTTCATTTCAGGTTCCATTCCATCCTTCCATTTTGACTGGCACTTTCTCCATCAGATGAAGACTAATGTGATGCTATAAAAAATAAAGTGTGGACCACTTATAGGAAATGCTTAGGCAACAATGTAAACTGGTTCTCTTGTTCACAGTCACACAGCCTTGTTATGGGCCCAGATGTGCTCCATCAGCTTTTTTTTTCACCATCATCCAAAAAAACGAATGACATCACCAGGATAATTTGGCATAAAAGAAAACCTGAGAGAACCCTGGAAACACTAAGTCAGTTTTGCTTCACTGCTGTTATTTGGCATTGCTGTTTTATACAGAGTCAGCATGGAATTTAAATCAGAATCATGCAAATTGCTCTTTGTCTTTTCACATCTACCATGCTTATCATATTTATCCACTGAATATAATCTAAAGAAATCTTCATGACTGTCCTTGCAGTAGAATGATGATCTCTTTTCTCCTTTTGTTAGTCCAGGCCCAAGCACATCTGCCTTGCCTTGCCTTTTTTAACCTTTATGAGTATAAAAGGTTTCAGTTATATTGTCATTTTAATGCCCATACTGTCTGGCCAAGTGTCATCAATAGACTCAGTTTATTTGTCAAATAATTACCATAAATGTTGTACACTGTTGTTATACCCCATTGTAAAAAAAAAAAAAAAAAAAAATCAATACATTTGCTGTGCATTTTCTCATTTTATCTTAAATTTTACATGACCCACTGTTTTGGTTCCTTTGAATGCTTTCTATAGATGTTACCTGAATAGGAACTGCTCCCATTATTCACAAAGCAATGCTAGCCCACAAGCATGACAGATGAGACCAAAATAGAACTTTGGTTTAAGCGAAAGTATTATGTTTGAAGAAAAAAAAAACATCGCGTTCCAGCATAAGCCTCTTATCCCAACTTTGAGACAAAATGGTGGTAGCATCAAGAACTGGGCCTATTTTGCTGTATTTGAGCCAAGACAGCTTGCCATCACTGATGCAACAATAAATTCAGAATTATACCTTTTAAGTGGAACATTTCAGAACATCTGTCCATGAACTAAATCTCAAAAGAAAGCAGGTCATACAGCAAGACAATGACTCTAAGCATTGTTCTACCAAAGCATGGTTAAGAAAAAATGAAGTTCATATTTTGGAATGGCCAAGTCTTGATCTTACCCCCAAAAGGCTAAAACCTCTTGTAGCTGATGTGCAGGACTGATCAATAATTAGTGTAAATGTTTAGTTGCGGTGATTGCTGCACACAGTGGGTTACATCAGAAACTGAAAGTTAAGGATCACATAAATTTTCCCCTCACAGACAGGTTATTACTTTAGCGTGGTGTTAACTTTAAAAGTGCTCTTTACAATTACTCATTTACTAAAGGCACTCCATATGTGATCTGTTTTGAAGTAAAATGTAAATAATAAGGTCTGATAAGTCTGAGACTTGTTAAGTCTTGAGCTATACGTGGAACAAAAAATCCTTATATCAGTAAGAGAGATTTCAAATGAAAAAGAATTAAGAATTGTTTAACATTTTCATTTTTGCCTTAATTCCAGTGTAATAGTGGTGTGGTACCAGAGGGACGTCAGGTCCGAGCCAGGGGTTCAGAACAGAAGTTTATTAAACAAAGGAGGAAACACAAACAAACAAGAACACTGACTGACTGACTGACTGACTGACAAAAACCACCATTACGTGCAGGCATAGCCTATCTAATGAGCCGCGCTCTGTTCTGACTCACCGGGGCTTAAATAGTCAGCCCCAATGATGCACACCTGCCCGCAGGGGCTCAGGTGTGCTTAGTCAGAACAGAGCGCCCGCTAGCGTACCCTAAACACCTCGTGTGACAAACACCCTGAATGTGACCGAGAGCGCCCTCTAGCGTGCCCAAAACACAACACACGTGACAGAGAGCGCCCTCTAGCGTGCCCAAACCCTAACACACGTGACAGAAACGTGACATCCAGCAAAATTCCATTTGCATTTTTCATTTTTGAAAAGCTCAGCATATATTCATATTGCTTATTGGAGCATATGTTTTAGATTAAAAAAGAATCACACACACGATGACCACAAGACACACCAAGAATCAGCTCAGGACACTTCTCCAAAAACTTGAGACTGCCAGGAGCAACATATTGTAAAGTTTTTCGATGGATAGCACGCCCCATATAATAAGGTATAGATTTATTATACTCAGTAGCAAATTTCAAATGTTCTATATTTTCTTAAATGCACAGCAACTCAGAATGAGTCAAATACATCTATGGGGTTAACTAATGGAAAATGTGCTATCACAAATGCAGCTCAATAAAAAATTACATTTTTCAAAATCAAAGCATGTTGTAACAACTCTAACAATTTCCTACTTTATTTTGTTTTTGTTGCTTAAAATTCTCATGAAGGTGGTCTAGGGAATTAAACAAATATGCTTTGTCGGCAAGCCCCACATTGGAGATGATTGGCAGATGGAGATGCTGGAGAACCCCATGTTCACTTATGGCTGCATACATTGTCACGTTGCCTCTCCACTGCCAAAGGACTTCAGCAGTAGTCCAATGGTGTTTTGACCCCTTCTCCTTCTTTTTTTGAGATTAAATTAAGCCACATCAATAAAGATGTACTCATGTAGGGCGTCATGACTCAGTCTGACTCTAAATTCTTTTAGGGTAGGGATGAATAACTTTTGGTAAACGGGTAAAATGCAGAGCAGTAATTTCGTTGGGGTTCACCGTGTGCTGTGCTGTCTGCTCACGATAATAAGTTGTCACTTTCACTTCAAGTCAGATTTATTTCTATAGCACTTTTTACAGCTGTTGTTGTCACAAAACAGCTTTACAGAATCCGGGTCAGAGTCCAAAGTTAGTAAGTCGAGGGTGCCTGGAGAAAAAAAGTCCCTGAAATGGGAGAAAAAGCCTCGGGGGGAACCAAGGCTCAAAGGGGAACTCATCCTCCTCTGGTCAACACAGGAAAATCAAGAGAGAGAAAGTCAGTCATTTTCTGCCACTTGTCCCAAGTGGGGTCACGCTGGAGTCCATCCCAGCTCACACAGGGTAAAGGACAGGGGACACACCCTGGACAGGTCACCAGCCTATCACAGGGAGGAGCGAGATGGGGACAGCACCTGCAAACATTACAGCACCTTGCTCAAGGATACCTCAGGGCAACCTATTGGGAAGGGGTTTGAACCCCCAATCCTCCACGCATGCAGTCAACGCCCTAACCACTAGGCCACCACTGCCCAGAAAGAGAAAGTGCATTTCATAAATTAATCAATTCATTAGTGTCTGTAATTGGGGGTTCGATAAGCTAATAGTGGTGGTTCTGCTTGAGTGGGCGAAGCTTTTGCTAACTGTAGTTTGTGGCAGCAGCTCCTGCAGATGATCCAGTATTATGTAGCTTATCTGGAGTTCAGGTGAGTTTCAGTTCTTCTTGTCAGTGCTCATCCTCTTTTCTTTTTAGGTTCATCAAAAACAACCACAGTAAACATACATGGTAAACTACATGTAGTCAGGAGTCTTGTGTCAGGTATGAAGCAATTTGAGACTCAGGCGAGTGAAGTGAAGTGAAGGTGACCATTCTTGTTATTGTGAAACAGCACAGCACACAGTGAAACACAGTGAAATGACACCTCTGCATTTTACCCACACATGCAGCGGGGGGGCAGCTATTGAAAGCACCCAGGGAGCAGTGACGGGGATGGTACCTTGCTCAAGGCTACCTCAGGGCAACCTACTGGTCTGGGATTCGAACACATGATCTTCTGGGGCCAACTCCATAACCATTAGGCCACCGCTGCCCCATAGTGCAACTGAATTAAATACTTTGTGTTTCATTGAAGAGTGCTGGTGTTTTCTTAATGGTTTAATGGAAAGAACTTACCAAAAGTCTTTGTGTTTAAAGATAAGATCAGTTGTTGCAACCAATCTGTGATATGTCATATGTGATATATTAAATACCACATAATGTAAAATAAAATGAAATGAAAATGAATCTTTTGGAATCTTGAATTAGTGTCAGAATTTTCAGGACTAAATTAAAGCAAAGTGTTAATTAGATGGAAAACATACATAAGTTATAAGTTGATTATCAACAGTAGAAGGGTTAGGCTTAGGTATTGACTTAAAATTAAGAATAGGACTAGGGTAAGGTATAAAGCAGAATAGAATGGATACATTCCAGTTTGAATTGCATTTGAAGGTATTTAGTTAAAATGAGATGAGCATCTACAAAACAATTGGAGCGATATTGATATTTTCTACTCACACATTTTCTTTGGAGGAATCTGCATTATATCAACAAATGGAGCACTTCAATAAACTTATTATTGGGATCTCAGGTTTCTAATCCTATAGATGACCTCCTGATTACCTCTGGCATGCTTTCTTGCTACAATACTTATTTAAAAACCCCACTGTCAAGTAGGGAACTTCATGCTGGAATAAACCAGCCTTGTGAAATCCTCCTTCCTTCAGGGTTATTGTATGCATAGCTGTATAAATGCTTGGGGATAGAGTGCTGACATGTTAATTTAGAGCAAGCATCTCCCGTCAGATAATTTATGACAAGTGTCCAGGAAATATACAGAGCTAAAAAGCTAATAAATAATCAACTCCCCTTTGAACATTCTGGCCCAACCTGTTATAAATGAGCTCTAACTTAAAACTCTCCAGAAGCTATTGCCACTCACATGAGTCTCCTCACTGGATTGGGTCCAAAATGTATTCTCACATAGCCTAGACTCAATGTACTCACAGCCACCTATGTCCCTAGCACCATCAGTAAGTAATGGCATATTAATAATTATTTTTTTCACACAATTGGCCAGCCCCTCGATTCACACCACCGCATGGGACTGTATGGTGCATTAAATCTCTATCACATGGTAGTTTAGACTAATTTCCTTACATCTGAAAAGGGCAGAGCACAGACCAGCTCTTTGTTCTTTGGCTTTAAAGTGCTTTAAGAGAGCTTGAGGGTGACAGGGTGTGACATTAATACTCTCACCAGCAGACCTGAGGCCTCTCTGGTCATCCTTTTCAGCTCAGCTGTGCTTCATGCACATACAACAATAAAGTGAAGTGTATCATTGGTTCCCTAAAGTGTTGAATGGAGTGCATGATCAGATTAGGTTGAAATTAAAATTAGACAACACAACTGAACAACTAATAATTGTTTTTGATTTTAGAGGATGTGTGAAGGATTGTGTAAAGAACATGAGGTTTAAATATATTTGAATGCTTCAACTAAACCTATAATCAATGTTTGTTAGATTAATTCTAAAAGTGAAAAGTTAAAGTGACTATTTGTCACTGTGTGCACACAGCTTGTCACTCCGTACCACAATGAAATGAAATGCATCCTCTGCATTTAACCCACACACACTGTGCTGCACGGGGCAGTCATATCCAGTATCCAGGGAGCAGTGATGGGCACAGTACCATGCTCAAAGGAACCCCAGGGTAACCTACTGGTCCAGGATTCAAACCCACAACCTTCTGATCCTGGGGCCCCTAAACACTGGGGCACTTCTGCCCAATTGTTTATTAAAAAAAAACAGTTGGATGTACTTTTGATATAGTAACAGTTCTTTTGAATTAGTTAAGCAAATGACTTTGCAGAAGAATTTTAAATGCCTGTTTAGTCTGTTAAAGTGCAAATTGTGCTAAATAGATTTTTAGTTTTTAATTAAAAAGTACTAGTACTGCTGTGCTTCATGTAATCACTTGTTTCACACAATATAAGCTTAGGAAAAAAATGGCTAATGTAGGCCAGTCATTTGCTATTTGACTATAAAGCCAAGTATAGTCAAGTAACCATAAAGATCATGACTGGTGTAGCACCAGTTCGATTACACGGAAATACACATTTAAATTACTTAAGCAGACAAGGGCAAAGCAACAAAAACAAAGACAGTCTGTTTTTGCTTCCTTAGTAATCGTTTAAGATAAAACTGCAAAATAAAAATACTTGAGTTAGACATATTCCTAAGTTGCACAAAACCCTTCTTCAGGAAAAACTGCTAGAGAGTAGAAGAACAGATGAAGGAAAACAGAATTTTTAATGTAATTCATTCTGGCAATAGGGAATCCCAAAAATGATGTACAATCATTTTGACAATAACATTGACAGGGTAGCTATATCAATCATGGAACAAACAAAGCATGAACAGTAAGGAAATAAACAAATTCACATGCAGTCCATGGATGAATTTAAATGATTAAATTTAAACAAAGGTTTAATGGCTGCAGCAGGAGTCACAGCCCATACTGAGCTTAATGAACTTGTACCAAAGACTTCTCCTTTGTCATAACACTTCTTCTCCTCCGGTAAACAAGCATGTTTCTTCTCCCGTTTATGGTCCTTGGCTGAAGCAATGTGCCTGATTACATCACACATAAGCAGCACAATTAAAACCATTCCTGTCACATGGAACTGGATATTGCCAGAAACCATAATCTTGATAAACAACAGATGCTTCAGCTACACAACCCAACTCCAAACAAGATCCAAAATAAAAGGATGCTCATCCATTGGTAGCGCTTCCTAGTGATCTTCTTAGCGATTCCTTTTTTGTTATTAATCTGAATATGAATAAACTGTACTATTACATTTCATTACTTTCTTACAGTGTTGTTTGGAGACAAAGTTAGAGAAGCAAGGTTGTGTTGGTTTGGAAATGTCCAGAGGAGAGACAAGGATTATGTTGGGAGGAGGATGTTGCAGATGGAGCTGCCAGGAAAGAGGAAAAGAGGAAGACCATAGAGGAAGTTTATGGAGGTGGTGAGAAAGGACATGCATGTGGTTGATTTGAAGGAGGAAGATGCAGAGGACGGGAAGAAATGGAAACAGATGATCTGCTGTGTCTACCCCTAAACGGGAGCAGCTGAAAGAAGAAGAAGATAATCTTCTTACAGTGTTGTTACAACATCAGCGGAAAAGTTTGTTGGAAAAGTTTGTTTTTTCAGTCATATGTTAATGATCTCTGATCTGTGTTTGTGCACTTTTTAAATGTCTCCCAAAGTTCAAGCTCAGTTCCCTTGCATTAAATACATTTTGTTGATTGAGAGGGTTGAGAAGAAACATTCCTTAACACTTACCATCTGCTTTATATTCAGGCACTAGAGTGACTTACAATTTTAATCCTGGTACACATGTAGGTATGCGTAGCATTGGGAGTCTTGCCCAAGAACAGCAGTCTCTTGCTTGGAAGGCAGCAATATTTAGGAACATTCTGACCTGGAGGTAAATTTTATATGTTATTTGTTATGTTATGCTGCATTTTCCAGATAAAAGTTAAATCCCTTGTCTTTGTTAGTTTGATAAATTTGATATTATGATCGTTGTTTCAATCATCAACACTCCCTGACTACAATACCCAGCATGAATTACCTGTGGAATCCTGACCGCAGGCCTATTCACTTTTATTCAACTCAGGTGCTGAACGTAAAAACAAAAAAAAAACGCCAAACAGGTAACGTACCTACATATCTGAGTGGAATTTTTTTTTATAGCTGGTCAAGCAGCATGCAGTGGTAAACTGTATTGAATTAAGCATATAATTTGTGTCGAGGATAGAGATTCTTAAGGAGTTTCTAAAAAAGTCTCAAAAGATGCATGGTTAATGTCAGTGGAAAAAAAAAATTCTCAATGAAATGTGTGTGCAACAAGACATGGTCTTTTACTTTCAAGACCATGTCTCGCTGCAAACACATTTCATTGAGATTTTTCCAGCTCCTGTAGTAATGTCTTAAGAAAAAATCAGATGCACTCTGTTTTCCATCATCCAGATTTATCTTCTATGAAAAAAATTATGCTGTCTGCTTTTCTTCATATTACAGAATAGGAACCATTACATACAACACACTCTGAACAGAGCGAACTCTGACATTGGACTCTTCTTTTCCTACTCTGTAAACCTTTGTCACAGTAAAGAAAAACCCCATGGGCACAATAAAGCAACAGTGTGTTTTTACAATGAGACCACGGAGTGGGTCCATTTTCCTCCATCCCCTCTCTTAAAGTATCTCTTCATCTCTTGTGCTCAGTTGATCTGCGTGACCAGAAATAGTTGCAGTATTGACAAGGCATCATCTAAATAGCAACAACGACCATGAAGAAACTTAAATTTGTTTACAAATTATATTTTGACAAATCTCTACTAAAACTTCCTCTTTGTCAAACACAAATAACCTCTCAAAATAATGGCAACCTCATGATTATGATGTTATGATGTTCACCTTACAACTGAAATACCACATTAGACATGCTTGAACCAAAATAAATGAGTGTAACGCCCCTTATTCACTTCGCTTCCTGCAAGTAAAGCTGCTAGAGTTTCACCGTGGCCGTTTCTCTAATGCAGAGCATGCCTTCTCTCAGCTGTTCTCTTTGGGGACCAGTTCCACCTGGTTCTCACACAGATCCCATCTTCGTCTATGCCATGTTCTCTGGTCACAAGATTCCAGAGTGATGTGGGTGGGCGTTCGACCAGAGGTACGTGTGTGTGCTTGTGTGTGTTAGGCCTATGCTGGCCTGTGTAAAGCCTTACTGACAGTATGGGAATGTGTGTCATTAGATTATATCTGCTCTGTGCCTCAATCTGCTTTGTGGAGTTTGTATTGACCAAATGCCGATGAAGAGCACGGGTATTGGATCTTTTCAGAAAGGGGTTATAATAGCAGAGCTTTGGGTGTTTTAAGGTCATATTGAATATTGCCATAATCATGCATGTCAATACTCTTGTAGATCAATAGTCATGCAGGTCAGATATGAGGTAAATATAGATGCTGTGCTTATAATGTTGTTGTCTGTCTCAGTTATGCCACTTTTCATCATACAGCATGTAAAAAATCTTGCCATGCCAACCAACTCATACATGGTACAGGCAATGATCAATCATCATCTTCACTACTGCAATGCTCTAGCAGCACGTCTCCAAAGTGAAATCACTTCAGATGGTCCTGAAAGTGACTTGCATGCCAGGCATTCAGTAAACTCTCATGTCACTCATAATCCACTGACTATCAATGGTTGCCCAAATCACACTGAAGTCAATAATGCATGCCTACATATAGACTTCTAGATCTGCCCAACTATTCAAACTCAGCCACACAGGCTTATACTACGTCTTGTTCACTACATTCCTCCAATGACTGTCTGGCACTCTCATTCCTGCATACCATGCAATCACAGTCCAGACTCTTCTCATTCATGGTACCCCGATGGTGGAACAAGCTATTCAATACTCAGAGGAGGGGCATCCCTGAAGCTCTTGAAGATTCACCTTCTCTTCTAACATCTCGTAATGCCTTGAACACTCTAACAAATCTGTTTCACACTTACTTTTCTCTTCACCTGTTCATCTCATACACTGTCCTATTAAGTTGTACTTAATTCTTTCTACTCTACTGTTGTTGCACCTTAACATGAATGCTTTTGCTCACTTTTCTCTAAATGCTTAATGAGTAAAGAGAATGTAATATAATGTCTTTTGGTTAGTTTTGCAAATCCAGTATAAAGTCTCCAGATTATATGGTACTACTGTCTACTTTAGGTTGTGGCCTTTGGAAAAGCTCAGTTTCATCTGTGTATTGTTTCTAGAACAAGCTGAGTGAACGTAGGAGGAAAGTTGCTGCAGATTGGACTATTGAACTTTTTTATGCCTCCCTTGTGATTTTTTTTTCCATTTCACCATGTAAAATATGTTGCTGGGTTGAATCTGTGAACGAGGTTATGTGAACGCATTGCACAATAACACAAAATTCATCAATTCCTCTGACCTCTGATCAGGGGGTGGTGGTGGTCTAGTGGTAGGGTACTTGCCTGGGGGACCTCTGGATCAAGAGATCCCAGGTTTGAAGCCCACCTCCAGCACTACCAACACTGGGTCCCTGAGCAAGACCCTTAACCCTGAGTTGCTCCAGGGGGACTGTCCCTGTAATTACAGCCCCTGTACTGCTAAATGCCGTAAATGTAAATGATCTATAGATCTAAGCTATTAACGCAGTGCACTAAATAATTACATAAATCTATTAAACAATGTGATTGAAGCCTGGTAAGGTTAAGATCTGTACGATGTGAGCAGAGGTTTCCATAGACTAGTGCATTTTAAAAATGATCCATCATAATGTATTCTAGGCAAATGAAAATCAAAATCAACAGTTTTCTCTTTGGGATGTTCCTTAGACTGTTTTTTAAATAATTTTGTTGTGCTGAAAGAGAACTGCCATTAGGAAATACTTTAATCAAGTGGTGTACTTTCTCTGCAGTGATGTTTATGGAGGCGGGATGCATCGAAATAACTTTCACATGAATGCAAGGACCCAGTGTTTCCCAATAGAATATTGTTTAGAGGATCACACTGCTACCACCATCTTCCTAAAGTGGAACCTGGCATGATCTTGTCTGCAGGTAAACATCAAATACACACCTGGCTGTCTGCATGATGTAAAAGACATTATCCATCCAACTAAACCACCTTCTTCCATTGTTCAGCACTCTATTTCTGATGTTCATGCACCCATTACAGACAAATTCAGTGATGGAAAGGAAACAGCATGGGCACTGCTGCCACTTGGCAATTACACAGCCCTATAGGCAGTAAGCTTCAATGTGTTTTAACAGGTTTCTGTCAAAGCCAGCTTTACCTTTTTAGCAATTCATATGACAATATTTATCTATGGGATTAGACCAGATGGGATGTCCTTTACTCCCCACCTGAATCATTGAGCCTTGAGTGCTCATGATCCCGTCACCATTTAACTGATTTTCCCTATTTGGATCACTTTTGGCACTGCTGCTGCATACTGAGAAAAACCCATCTGCTAGTCTGGAGATGTTCTAGCATGATCAGCCAACCATCACAATTGGGCTTTTAGAAAAGTCCCTCAGACCTTTATACTCGTCAATTTTTTGTCTTGCTCTCATCTAATCAATTTACTAGTCCCTTTATGCCTACATATACCACCTCTAGAAAGGTGCCTTGCAACAAGATCACTAATGTAAATCATCTCTAAACCACAAATTACCTGTATTTTATAATGTTAGCGTTTTAATGATATGGCAGATTGGTGTTTAGGTCATGTCTGTTTGTTTTTGGAATTCTTGTTTGATTTCTGATTTCCATATTTTTCATTCACAGAATTACTGATCACTCTGCCTAGGACAGCTGGCACTTGGAAGGTACTATTACTGTGCCATGATCAGAAATCACACATGTGCCTTGGTGGATGAAGTAATTGTGGGCTTGAGTTTGATTTCTGATTTGTTTGGATTTTCTTGCCACATCAGTTTTGACAGTGATGACAGTTTGGGTTCCTATATTTACATCAAGATCTGTTTCTTCTTTAGGGTGACCTATTGGCCAATCCATGTAATTGGATATTCTGATTTGTGGAGGGAAACAATTACAACTATGTGCTGTGATGGGTTGACTGGTCAACATTAAGAGGATTTTTGGAACTATCTACTGTGTTTGGCACTAATGTTTAGAAACAAGCCTACGTGAACCGAGCAATCATGGAGGGAATATCTCCCCATGTGGTGGGACAGTTTCTGAGCGAGTTTTTATCACCATATTGCGACTGAGTCAGGTTTGACACAAGTTACAGAGTGCTGGTACTCCTCTTGCTTGCATTGAAGTTTACTTACCTTGGCCTGAGAGTGTTCTCTCTGTTCTCCCATACCACAGCAACAGGGTTGCAGGTCTGGGGATGTAGGGATGTAAAAATAGGCATCCTGACGACCATTATAGGGACATACTTACTGTTTGAATGTTTCATAGCCTTTCTTGTTGTTTCCTTTCTTTCTTTGGTATTTTTCTCTCAAGGGACAAGGACGGAGAGCTTCCTTCTCTCCCAGAATAGTGGGCTGCACCTTGCAATCAGAGTGGGTTTTATTTACCTTGTGTGAGTACTGCAGATTGCAGTGCTTTTGTGCCATTAGTATCAAAGTAGTGTGAAAAGAGGCTATGTAGCTGACCTGGGAAAAAAAAAAAACATTAAAGGACTGACAAACTGACAAAAACATCAAACCAAACAATGCTCAACACTAACTGCAGCTAGAATTGCTGAACAAACTAGTTTTTAGTCTTGCTAAACTGTTAACCAGGTAAGCAGTAAGTCACTGCACACACTAAACCACCTTTTTGATTTCTGCACTTTCATGAACAGCTGAATGTTGTTTGAATGATGATGTATATTTGAAGAAGATCTGGGTGACTTGTGTGAACAATATCAGCTGCAATTCTAAACGGATGACCCAATATTTGGACTCCAAACATACCTTGACTGGTTGACTTCAACTAGGGTTGGCAGAAAACTGTAAAAGTTATTTTTAGCCAGACGATTTATTTAAAATAATTACTGAATGTAACTGAATGTGTGTACATAATATGGACACTGTTGGGACGGCTAACACTGAAGCTGCATTTCATTTCTCTGCCTACAGGTAGCTTAAGGTCGGGCAGCATCTTTCTATCCTGCACCATCACGACTTGGATTTATAACCCTACTGTTTCTTTTTTTTGCAGGTGAAGAGTGGGGAGGGCTAGTACAAAGACACTGTGCCCATATCTGTCAGCAAGCAGCAAATAAAGGACAGAGATGGAGCGAGAAAGGGAGGTCCAACTGTGTTCCAACAGATTGTAATCTCTCCTAAGAGCTTCTTTGTTTGAGACTTTAACTAAAATTTAATTACCACCAAATATTAAAGAGCCTTAGTGTTTGTACTGTTCACTCTAAAGGAAAGGAAAAACCATGCTTTTTTTCTGGAGATGTCCTTCTTCTGTGTCTATTTAGGAATTTAGATCAATGGGATTAGAATGTCTCACTTTGTCATTCGTTCTGGTGTGGGATTTGCTGTTGCAGGGTGCTGAAAGGCGTAGTAGTGGTATTTTTTAAAAACAAATGTAAAAATTGAATGTCTGCATCTTTTTATATGAAAATCTAATGACCCCTGCAGGAAAAAAGTAGACATCTGACAAGATCTGTTTCCAAAACAAAGTCTGTTCTCAGAGACACCAAATGCTGGCAAAACAGCCCTTTCCAAAAGAGCGATTGCATTAGATAACAACCTGTATCAAGTGAGGAAAAGTATTAAAGAATATATGTTTATGTTCTCTTGCATTTTAAGTTGCTGATGACCTCAGATAACCTCTGTAACCCCACCTTGTCTTGTGGTTTCATGGGTTTTCACCTTGCACCCTCTGCCAGGCTTTTATGCATGCTCAGAAACAATCTGAACTGCCCCACAGTATCAGTCTAGACAAGGCCAATTCTTTTTTTCATCAGGCCATAAAATGCTGTTATTATTCCTTCTTTATGGCTGCTCTTCAATTAAGCGAAGCGAGAGTTAAATCATCTTCGCACTTGCCTGATTATACCTGATGGAAATCACAGGTATAGAAATTTTCCAACGCTGCTGATAATGAGCATCCTGCATCTCTTTAATGTTCTAAGGCTGCACACATCAAACAAGCCTCTCGCTCGTGGCCTCTTATTATCATTATTTTCACCCCCACTGCGTGCGTGACAAGGGTTGGTTAGGTGAAGCGGCCCGCCCTGGCCTTTATTTCACGCTAAGAGGGACAGTGACGTGGGCAGAGTGAAAAGGCATTTACAATGATCCCACATCTCCCATCTCTCTCTCTCTCTCTCTCTCTCTCTCTCTCTCTCTCTCCCTCTCTGCTTGTTTGTATACATTGTCAGCTTTGTTAAATTCAAAGATGGTTTAACAAAAGGACAATGTGGTTCATAGAAACTCACAGGAGATGCAGAGTATTGGAACAGCGATAAGAACATCTACAATAATCCCAGATGAGCATTTTCTTTAGAGGGAAGCTGTTCACAGTATGCGGTTTTGACAGTGAAAGATATCAGTTCATGCATCTACCACAGGAGCATTAACAGTATGTGTGGCCCTAAACTCTCTCTGTGGGAGACTTTTTTATTCTCATTCTATGTCTTCAAGGTAAAGTTACGGTTAATGGTCTTGATTGATGAGTAAATTATCGGTAGAAAGTTCTCAGACCCCCCCAGCAGTGTTTTCAGACAAAATGTTATCAGCATACCACAGCATAGTGTCACTTCCTGTTGTTCTTCTGTTTGTTTTATCCTTGAACCTGTCTGTTGTAAACGAGTGGGTGTCAGGCCACTCAGCCTTTTTATGGCCATCCTCAAAAAAATTCAGCTGACTCACTGCTTTGGCTTCTATGTGTTACATTTTTTTCTCAGTACCAGGCTCCTCTCTTTGGGATCTGCTGCTCCAGCAGGAAGAGCCTGCGTGTTATCTTTAGAGAACCGCTGCTTTTAATTTCTTTAATGAAGTGCATGCTGTTTTTTCTCTGTTTAAACCTGTTTTGTATTGCAATTTATGATGGGATGTTTAAACTTCACCTTGTAACTTCTTGCAGCAACAGCATTGACTGACCTTTACCTTTTTCACTGAAGCTATTTTGCTGTAAAGTCAGCAAACATTTTGAGAGTGATAATACATTTCCATCTACTCTCATCATGCACCACAGATTCTTATAAATTAACCAATAAAATATTTTCGTAGTTGTATTTCATCAAAGGGACAATTATTCATAATTGAATAATCATATCAATCTGTAGAAAAAACAAAACAAATAATTCTACCTGCTACATTGCCTGCTTTTTAAATGATCTATAAGATCTATAAGATGATCTATAAGAAAAAAAAAAAAAAAAAAAAAAAAAAAAAAAAAAGATTGTTTATGGCAGTGGTGCAGCTCTTTAGAGCTGTACGTGGTCTTCATTTTTGCTGATTTCTGATTATTTTTTCTGAGAAAAAAAATACTTACTGAATAGGGGGTCTTTAATCTGGTCCGTCAAACATCTATTATAGCACAGCAATGCTTCTGCATTGACATCTCAACTGAGGTTGAATA
This sequence comes from Hepsetus odoe, assembly GCA_017165825.1. Lineage (NCBI taxonomy): Eukaryota > Metazoa > Chordata > Actinopteri > Characiformes > Hepsetidae > Hepsetus > Hepsetus odoe. The sequence continues at coordinate 2,954,991 of CM029372.1, read as the reverse complement.
TGAGGATAATAGGGGATATCCAACCAGAGAACCAGAGATTTTTGGAGTGAACCCTAAACATCCTATATAATGAACTCCCTCAATGGAAAACAATCCAAAGCGACACAATGAGCAAGGGCTCTAAAAATGATTTGACAGCGTGTGCTCTACTGAAGCTCATAGCATTGAGTGCCATCACAGCTTTCAAAGAACTGTAAAAGAGGCACACTTGTGAAACTGACATGTGATGCCAGAAGCATAATTTTTGAATCTCACATGCTTTCTGACTAGCCAGAAGATTAGAATACAGATTAGTACAGATTAGAATTCGTCTGGCATAAAAAAATTCTTCCTCCTTGTGCGTTTGAGGTTATAGAAAATATTTGTTATTTTCAGCATGGGTCAACGAATTAGGTAACGTATCATTGTTTATTATCTCCTCAAATCTGATGAATGAAAGAAGTGTGTAATTTTGGGTCTAAACTTTACTTGAACTCTGCTTCTATAGGTGTGATTGGTGTCAATGTACTGATCTGGAAACAAATGTTTTGCATTGCCTTGGAAATGATGGAAGCTGAAAAGAGTGACTGCTATGAAGAATGAGCCTTAGGCACAGATGTCTTGTCCTACTTTTAGAAATCTGCGAATTTATATATATATATATATATATATATAGGGGCAGCGGTGGCCTAGTGGTTAGGGTGTCGGCCACGTAATCGGAGGATCGGGGGTTCGAACCCCTTCCCAATGGGTTGACCTGAGGTACCCTTGAGCAAGGTGCCGTCCCCGTCCCGCTCCTTCCTGCGATGGGCTGGCGACCTGTCCAGGGTGCGTCCCCCATCCTCGCCCTGCGTGCGCTGGGTTGGACACCAGCACTCCCCCGCAACCCCGTTTGGGACAAGCGGCAGATAATGGATGGATGGATATATATATGTCTAATTGGAATGTAGTTAAAAGGATGCTTAAGCAATTGGAGGAAAAAATTATCCAATTTTCCCTACTTTTTCAAATTTGCTATTTTCTGCCCAAGGGTGCAGTCAAGCATGAGTGAAAAGGCAGTAGGATTCATGTATGGGCGCTGTTTCTTTCTTCACTGATGGAACTTCAGCTCTGATCTTTCTGTGTGTCCATCAGCCTGAGCCTCTACACCCACTCGCCAAGCCAGCCAGTCTGACGCAGCTGCTGTTCTGGGGCCGGACGGCATATGGGTGCGGGGCAGAACGAACCTTGTTACACAACTAGTATTTTCTGCTTGAACTCAAGACGCAGATCCTGTGCTCAGGGCGTCTGGTCAGGATGGAGCGAGGGGCAATCGCTCTGGTCTGCTGCGAAATAGCCAAAGCTTGACATAGCTTCATGTGACGCATCGTGTTAATGTGACCTAAAAACGGAGATAGAAAAAAAGCATAAATTCCTTATGCAAGCTGTGAGGAAAGAAAGACTGATAAACCATTATCAAAAAATGAAGAGACAACATGAGAAGAGAAGAGATGAGAAGAGAAGAGAAGAGAAGAGAAGAGAAGAGAAGAGAAGAGAAGAGAAGAGAAGAGAAGAGCGTGGATCTCTTATGTAAGCTTTGAGGAAAGAAAGACTGAAGAACCTTCCTTAGAACATGGAGAAAGAGAAAAGAAAGGAAAAGGAGAGAAAATGAAGGGTTGTGGAAGAGGTCAGTAGTGGAAAGAAGGGAAGAAAAGGGAAGAGGCTTGGGGTGTACTGACCCCCTCATTCCATTTCTCTCCCCACATGTCCGGGTGGGCCCGCTGTGGTCATCACCTGAGTCCAATGCCGAGCTACCATCTGGTCTGTGTGATGCATCTGATGCGCCAAGGGACCCTAGTGGCTCATCGGTACCTGGAAGAAACTTGGGACTCCTCACTGATCCTGGAGTCTAAAACCAAACTAACTCTGTACTGTTAGTATACCCAAGGGGGTTGGGTAGCTGGTTGACCTTGGACCCTCAGAGGTTTTTTTTCTCCACATAGTGGAGTTTTTGGTTCCTCTCCTCCGTAGTCGTCCGGCTTTAACATCTATTACTGTAACCTGTTCCATCATCGACCATCAATGTAAAGTGCCTTGGGGCAACTTTGTTGTAAAAGGCGCTATACAAGAATAAATTGAATTGAAGTATAGAGAACACAACAAAAGAAAAATTAAAGGACAAAATAAAAGAGGGAAGATGAGAGATACAAGAGGATGGGATTGAGAAAAGAATAGAACAGTAAATGAGGAGAGGAGGAAAAAGAAGAAAATCAAAGGAAAGGAGTAGAGACTAAGAAAGATGATCTGGAGAACCGGACAGTAGAGAGAAGACTGGAGAAAGAGAAAATAACAGAACTAAAGGAAAAGGAGAGGAAATGAGGACCACAGATAAGGAAAGGAGTCAAAAATAGGTAGACAATAACAGAAAAGATGTGGAGGGATGAATAGGAATAATGGATGATTTGAAAAGGAGATGAGAGGAGATGAAATGAAAGGAAGAGCACTGGAAGTGGTGTGTTCTCCTGCTTGACAGCTGAATGATGGATGGAGCTGTGCTCCATCGCTCAGTGATTACAGATTGGGGCTGAGGGACAGTGATTAGCCATGATTGTGCTGAGGCCTCTCTCTCTGCGAGCACTCACACAGCTGGGGAGCAATCGCTCTACTTCCACCTGATCTCAGGTCAGACAACAGCAGCCTATTAGTGAAATTACGGAAATCGGTACACTCTTTAAATATCCCCTGGGAGTCTGAATATAAAAACAATGAACAATTTAATCACATGACCACGGGAGTAAGGACAGTCGCTACGACACTTCATGTCATCATTTTTATGTTAGCCTGATATGTAGACTATGAAGGACACTATGAATGTGTGGTGTTAAATGTGTGCTTACACAGCTTTGTGAACTAAGTGGTCCTTTCAAAAGGTGTAAAAAGGAAGAGTTTTCTTTAACTATGACAACTTTACTGTTACTGCACAGAACAACAGAACACAGCAAACGTCAGCTTCTCTGAACCTTTAACCTTCTGGACTCCTCGGCAGGTCATGTTGGGCCTAGGGTGGCGCTGACCCCAAAGAAATTCTAGAAGAAGAGAAGAGAAGAGAAGAGAAGAGAAGAGAAGAGAAGAGAAGAGAAGAGGAGAGGAGAGGAGAGGAGAGGAGAGGAGAGAGAGAAGAGAAGAGGAGAGGAGAGGAGAGGAGAGGAGAAGAGAAAAGAGAAGAGAAGATAAGACAAGTGAAGAGAAGAGAAGAGAAGAGAACAGAAGAGGAGAAACGGATATGAGGTGAAGAGAGGAAAGATGAGGACAGGATATTTAACTGGTCCCAGGTGTCCTCTTCAACAGTGGTTGTTAGTGTTGGATAGGGTTAGGTATCCTCTGAGGAAAGTGCTTTTATTCTAAAACCAGTTCCTCCTTTATTCTCTGCACACATTTGTCTCCCGAATGCCATGACTTTCAATTCCACCCAAAGTGGGACAGCATGGAGGAATGTCTTTTTTTTTAAATGGAAAAACTGCAGGACAGTTTTTTCTGGTGACATGGTGTTCACACAATGCAGCATCATCATAATTAACTGATGCTTTTTCCCAACTGAGCATATGAAAGTGAAAAAAAGTGAAAGTGACAACCCTTGTCATTGCGAGGTCACAGCACAGCACACAAGAACCACAACGAAATTGACTCTGTATTAACTCCATACAATAATATCGCAGCAGTGGGCAGCTATTGAAGCGCTCGGGAGCAGTGATGGGATGGTACCTTGCTCAAGGGTACCTCAGGGCAACCCACATGGGTGGTAATCGAACCCACAATCTTCCGATGCAGGGCCAACTCCCTAACCACTAGGCCACCGCTGCCTAGTGTTTCGCATATAGCTGCATATTGTTCCTTTATTGCGTTGCAATATTATAGTCAAGTCAAGTCAACTTTATTTATATAGCACTTTTTACAACTGTTTTTTGTCACAAAGCAGCTTTACAGAATCTGGGTCCGAGCCCAGTTGGGTAAGCCGAGGTGACAGAGGCAAGGAAAACCCAAACATGAGAAGAAACCTGGGAGAAACCAAGACCCAAAAGGGAACCCATCCTCCTTGGTCGACACCAGAAATAAAACAAAACTCTAGTATGGTATGTAGTCTAGTAGTATGAATCAAATTTGTTCTAAAACCAAGCAAAATTTCTCAACTATTAGACCAAAATTTGAATCTGATAGAGCATACTCACCAAAAAAGGAAGCTGAATGCAAAAATGATTTGGTTGTTATCGTTGCAAACAATGTAAAGATTTCTATGACATAACACCAGTTTCTAAAAGTCAGATATGCATTATAGGATCATGTTCATAAAAAAAAATCATATTTTTAACTCAATGATAAAAAGTAATAATTGTCCTCTCATGAGTTCACTTCAGCCCACCATTTATATTCAGATATTCAGTTTCTGTACTTTGTGTGCCCAGTCTACAATGGAAGAGGTGTTTCAATAAGTAAGTAAAGTTCTTTTTGAAAATCATGCAAAACAGGGCAGCCAATCAGAACAGTGATCATTTAACTACATACATTATTTCATTATAGGGGGTTAATGTATAATAAATATAAATTCTTAATGGGATAAATAGTTGTTAGAAAGTGGGCGTGTAAAGTCTGACTAAATCATAGCTGTGATGTGATCTAGAGGATGAGGAACAACTCGAGTGTTGCTTTTATACAAAAGTGGGAACAAAAGAAGAGTCAATTAAAGACTGACATAAGATGTTTCCAGACTAGCATCATTATTACTTGGCCAAAAGATCATTTTTGCTAAGAGTACTATGCCTGTCGGACATTTTGCAGAGCCAAGAAACGGATAATGACAATGCAGCTACAATTTCGCAATTACCTGAATGTGGTTTTGTCAAGCCAGTCTGTAAAGCATTTCAAATTTGTTTCTTGCCAACTCCTGCTTGTTTATTGTAAAAAAAAAATTCCAATTGCTGCAAAAGTTTGCTTTGGGCTAGAACAGCTTAGGAATTTGATGCAGACATGTTCTAATGATCTTTTTCAGAAATGAATCAATGTAATATGGAAGTTTCTTTCTGTTTTGTATGAACTCAAGCAAAATATAACTAATGATTAAAACCCTATAATTGTCATAAGTGGAGCTACAGAGAAAAGAAATAAATAAAAAATGTAGAACACAGGAGCTTTTACATAAGCACCTGAAACTTGAGGGGACCCATGTACAGGGGAAGGCCTTGCATCTACTTACTTTTCTTTTTTCAGTTCAATGCTGACATTTTGTCCCTTCACTTATATTATGGATTAGGTGAGACATGTGACTTTGTCTCGAAACCTCTCTATGTTTTGAGAGAAGCGCTGACTGTGATTTTTATGCCTTCACATTGAAAACTTGAATACAGATTGCTTTTTGCTCCAGTGATTCACAGCCTACATCACATTAGATGGATTCTCCTTTCAGCATTGCACTGTGCTCAGTCACATGGAACTGACTGCTCTTGGTCAGGTCGGATTAATACGCTGGAGCCAAGCTCTGAGGCCAAGATGCCCACTCTTCTGCTTTTTTGAGCAGCTGCTGGAACAGCCATTATTATACACCCAGTCATAGTATTGGAATTACCAAATTTTGTGTGGACCTCCTGCTCTTGGACCATGGCAGGTAGGTTTGATGTGTCATTTTGAAGATTCTCTTAATCCAAACATGACATTACAATCTGGTCATCGGTATGGTCTGTCACATTTACACTTTTTACCCATTTAGGGACTAGGGCCTAGGATTAGAAGGTTGTGGGTTTGAATCCCAGGACCAGCAGTCGCCTTGTGTTACCCTTGAGGATGGTACTGTCCCCAACACCGCTCCCCAGGCACTGCATACAGCTGCGCCCTGTTGCACAGTGTGTATGGATTAAATGCAGTGGACGGATTTGGTTATGGTACGCAGTGTGCTATGCTGTGTGTTCCCAGTGGAAAATAGTCAACTTTCACTTAACTGGAACTGGCTGTTTACAAGCTGCCTAATATATCCCAATTCTGGGAAAGTTTCAAGATAATCAGAGTTATTGAATTATATTATATTGAATGAAGTTATTGAATATATATATATATATGTGTCCAAAAGCACACTGAAAGCACAATAACTCCTTATATAAGCACCAAGTGAACATTCCAGTGTTTATTGTAGTAAAAGTGGATAAACAAGTGAAAAAATTAAGTTATGAAAATAAATCAGGAGAACATGCAGATCTACCATGACAGTAAACAGAATACACTTCCTGCATCTGGCCTTCAAGCCGGTCTGCACATCGAGATGATTCATTTCAGTTTTTGCTGAAGCGGAGCACAGCCCTGTAATGAATGTGCCAGTCATACAATATGTTAAAAAAAAAAAAAGCCCAAATGGGGCTTAGTAAAGAGATGAGAGCAGAGAGAGATGGAGGGAGGCTTGAAGGGAGAGTGAAAGAGGACGTTTAGAGCTGGGAGGTCAGACAAGTGTTTATATTACTGATGAATGAGGGCCTGTATTTCCTTGAACTCTCTCCGTCATTCCTCTACACACTCCCAGCTCTTCAGTGAAGGAACTCACCAGTGTACATGTTTTCAGATTTGGAGCAGAGTGCAGCAGTGCCACAGAGAGAGGTGTTACGATACACCTAGAATTCAATTTGCTCAAGGCTCAATATCCTCACAATGTTTTTGGAATTAAATGTAATGTAAAATTCCAACTGTATCCCTGCTGTTGCAGCTTCTAAGGGAGACCAGAGTGTATGTGCATGAATTTTGCTGGAATCTTGGCATTTAAACACTGGAATTACATCAAATTTCATAAATAATGAAGTGCCTATTCTCCACGATACACAATCAGAGAAATGCAGAAAATCTAATTTGGGTAAAAATCTGTTCAACATGTCTACGAATGCTTCAGTAATCGAATCAAAAAAATGCAAGTGTACACAAATCACTCAGTAATCTCAAGACACTTCACTGACAAGCATTATTCCAAAGGCTAGATGACATGTATAGAAACCTTTTGTGACAACGGACATAAACCTACATAAACATAAAGGCTTATTCCATTTAATGTTATTTAGTGTTAATGCTGAATACGTTGCTAAAATTCAGCTCTGTTGAAATATGAAAATCAGATTTCAGAAATCGGAATATGCTGTTTATGTGGCCACGCAATCTGATAACAGCCAATGGAATAACGATTTTATTGGCATGCTAAAAGAAATCTGGTTTTCTTTCTGCAGTTGTTCTTCTACTGGCACTGTTCATAACCAGTCTATTGATTTTTATGTCCTTGAAGAACATTTCAATGGATGAATTCTAAAAAAGAGTTTTTGTAAATAAAAGTTTCTTTATGCCGAGGTTCTTGGAAAAGGTTAAAATTCCATGTAATTACATTTTTACTGACCACTTTCTGTCCACTTACTGTCTAGATCATTAAACAGATAAACAGTTACAATCTACAGCCTATATAATTCCAGCTATTATTTTGGAAGTGGATTGATCTCATCCCAGCAGTAACACTAACATGCTGGTGTGTGTTGATGATAAGAGTGTGTTGTAGTTTTCGCACACATTGTGTCACCAGCAGCTCTTAAAAAAAATGGGGCAGCGGTGGCCTAGTGGTTAGGGCGTCAGCCACATGATCGGAGGATCAGGGGTTCGAACCCCTTCCCAGTAGGTTGCCCTGAGGTACCCTTGAGCAAGGTGCCGTCCCCATCACTACTCCCCGGGCGCTTTCAATAGCAGCCCACTGCTGCACATGTGTGTATGGGTGAAATGCAGAGAGTGAATTTCCCATTCGTGGGATTATTATTATAAATGCCTGTTCAGGATACCTAACCAGCAGATGCTCTACAATCTCAAACTGTACCAGCAGGGAGGAGCTGCAATGTAGGTGTTTCTCCAAAATTGGCCAGTGAATATAAATGAATAAATTTAAAGAAAAGTAATGGTTTGTTTTCAATGCAAGTAAACTATGCAGTGCAAAAAGTAGTTTTGGTTTTATATTTGTACACTGCCACACTGTGGGGAATCACATGCATTCTGCCGTGTCCTGGCTGCGAGTTTGGACACATCAGCCTAGTCATGCTTTGCTAAGCAAGAGTGAAAACATCTTTGCAGACAAGTCTTCATTCATTCATTAATACATGCAGTCATTCACGGCGCTTTCTGCTCTGGTTTGCTGTGCCTCTGCAGGGCCGGAGCAGAGCGAGCTGTCATCCTGTTGAAGCAAAGATGTTTGAGCTGAACGCAGGGAAAAGCTGCTCTCTGGCAGCAAGGCCACATGCAGATACTTTGAGGTTAAGATCTGTCAGCAGTTTGCTGGGGCTGAGCCACCCTGGGTTACAACACATGATAATGAGAGGAAAAGGATGTGGCTCTGGAGTGCGCTCCATAGAGATGTAGAAATCCTGAGCATGCAGCTCAGTACTATCGCTTCCCCTTGTTTGAGTGGGGCTGCTCTATATATCATCTGTTCATCATTATCACAATACTGATAACTGAGAATGCAATGTGTTTCCTGCTGTGGTCATAAGGAGACTTAAGGAGGGTGTTGGTGGTCTAGTGGTAGGATACTTGCCTATGGACCTATGTTTCAAGAAGTCCTCGGTTTGAATCCCACCTCTGGCACTACCACCACTGGGTCTCTGAGCAAGACCCTTAACCCTGAGTGCCTCCAGGGGGGACTGTCCCTGTAATTAGGACAAGGAAGTCGCTCTGGATAAGAACATCTGCTAAATGCCTTAAATGCAAAGAGACATGAGATTACAAAAACTATCATTTGCTTTATTGATATGCAGCATGTATATAGTTTTTAAGGACTAGGCCCCAGGATCAGGATCAGGATCATTGCCGGGCAGGGAACGGTACCCTGGAGCACAGTACCGTTCCAATCACTGCTCCCTAGGTGCTGGATATGGCTACCCATTGCTGCAGTGTGTGTAGTTGAAAAGTAGAGGTTGCACTTTGTAGTGGTTCACCAAGTGCTGTGCCATGTTTTACATGGACTTGGTCACTTTCACTTCAATTTCAGATGCTTGTTTTCTGCCATAGACAGAATTCATTGTAAACCATACCAGAATTCTGAAACTTGAGCTGCTACAATAACCTTTATACCTTGTTTTAAACCATCGTTGTTATAGCTACATAACAAGAAGGATCATAAGAGATCTGTAACATGATGGAAATGGTTTAAAACTTAGCACTGCGTAATTATTCCATATGTCCACTTACAGCCATTTATTGAGACAGACTGACTTATGAAAGGGATGGTCTCCTTCGTGCTATGTGGGGTTGTTTTTGCACAGGAGCTCAAAACGTGCTGCTGCTTAGAGATAGGATAGGGGCACTGCTCAAATCCACAACCGCTCTGTCTATGGCTGAGCGTCCCACCCCTAGGCCAGTACCACCCACAACACCATTGCTAGAACAAAACTTCTTCTCTCCATTTTTGTTACATCATTCCCAAATAAGAAATGCAAGGCGATATTTGAATCATATCAGTGTTGGCAGGTATCAGCTTGAAGAAAGCCAGAAAGATGCCAAGATTTGACCAATGTTTAAGATTAAATATGATGTTTAATACTGAAATTAATACTGAAAACCTAGTTACAAAATAAATGCTATGTTCTCCAGGTAGATGCAGTCCTGATACATGCATTTTGTGAATTAGGTCATCATCATCATCATCAGAGATAATGGCTTAATTTCCACAGCAGCAATTCTGCCAAGTGTATTGAAATTATATTATAAATGAACCCTTACAGATTTTCAAAGTTGTTCTACTGTTTGCACAAAGGGAGTCTAATTTTGCTAATGTGAGGCATTCACCCCATCTAGTGGTCACTGAAAGGAATAGCATCAAATTGAAGAAATGCCTTTGTGTACTTGACCTTGGGTGGCTTGACATGGACCCCACTCAGTTTATCATCTGCAGCTGCATAATGTATTTACAGCATCCTAAGGGTCACATTTCATGATTTCTTGGAGGCAGACTGTGGCGTAGCAGGAGGAGTCCAAATCAAAAGATAGTTTCAGGCTGCTTGTGGAGCGAGGGGGTGTCAGTCCTGTGACTGGCAGCTCTTCACTGATTTGCAGGCTGTAGGTGATGTCACGGGGGTATGCTAGAATGGGCCGATAGCACCCCGGGACATTGAGTTTGAGGGAGGGGATTCTGAATCGACATGTGTTCAGGCCGTCCTGTCCCAGCCTATCCTGATACCACCTACCAAGGACATTCTCTGGATACTTCACACTGTTGCCTGGCATGGGGAGGACCACCTGGACGAGGTCAGAAAACAACAACATAAAGAGACACAAAATAAGTTCATAAGAAGTCAACCATTGCTAAATCATGGAGGTGTGATCGTTAGCAATTGTAACTCTTGAAATATTCCGTGAGGAAAAGAAGTGATTACTGGACCTGTTCCAATAAAAAGATATTATCTCTCTCTTCTGTGGAGGTGACAACATGGACCTGGAGAAAAGGGAAATGGTAAACATGATACTGCTGACTGAACGTTAAGAACATTAAGACAGAACATTAACTCAGTTTCATGTGCATTAGCAAGACACTCAACCTCTAGAGGTGAAGCAGGTGAACACTACTGACACCAACACTTTACACTCACCTATAAACAAGTGTCTCCCATCAACAGTTTACAAAAGGGGTCACTGCTGCAATAATGTTTTTTTAATCATGTTTAATATACATTTACGGCATTTAGCAGACGCTCTTATCCAGAGCGACTTCCACGTCCTAATTACAGGGACAGTCCCCCTGGAGCAACTCAGGGTTAAGGGTCTTGCTCAGGGACCCAGTGATGGTAGTGCTTGAGGTGGGATTTGAACCTGGGACCTCTTGAGCCATTGGGCCATAGGCGAGTAAGTAACTAATGTACCGTCTGATAGATTATGATTTGTACATTGTGGGTCTGTTCGAGTAAAAATATTTTAGAGAAATCAACATTCTACTTCATTTTTAGTCCTTTAAATTAAGCTCCTAATTCATTTTTTAGGGTTCATTTTATCCTGCCTAGTAGATTAAGCACTTGGACTCTGACTGTTGTTAACATGACCTAGGATCTAGAGAGAAGAACAGAGCCTGTCAAACTTGGGTTCTTATACAGACGGATGCTGGCTGCAATTCAGGGAACCAGCCTCTGGAAAAGGCTAGTTACTAATAAACTGCTTTCTAAACCTGCGATGGACTGGTGACCTGTCCAGGCTGTGTCCCTGCTTTTCGCCCAGGGATAGACTCCAGCACCGCCTGCGACTCTAATCTGGACAAGTGGCTTAGAAAATGAGCGAGTGAGTGTTCTCTAAACACTACTTTTAGAAAAGACTCACCTGTGTTGTATCGAATTCTTCTGGAGCCGAGATGTCTTTTCGAGACTTGACCCTCACCAGATCTCCCTGTACAGGCTTGCGGGCCAGCGTGTTCAGCCTGTAGGTGGCTGCCTCGTTCCACAGTCGGCTGCAGTAGGCATGCAAATAGAACACCCTCATGCCGTGGGGCAGGCTGAGCCAGGCTTGCCCGCAGCCCTCCTGACCGCTGCCATAACGATGCAGAGCCCGCAGCATCAGCCTCTCTCTAGCTTTGTAGGCAGGCATTAGCAGCAGACTCTCCTTGGCATTGCCTAAAAAAGAATACATCTCCACTCACTTTTCTCAAACCGTAGCAATTTATACAGAGATTAGGGTTAAAAACCATCCGCCGATCAGTATCACCTTATTATAGTTATATAATTAACGCCAAACGTATTGCACGCTTCTCATTTCTTCTACATTAAGCGCATTCCACATTAAGATTAGATGAATCACATCAAGCCCACTCTTCTTCGTAGAACTGATACACTGAGAAGCCCCAGAAGCAAAGTAAGTTCAATTCCAGCTTCTCAAAAAGCCACTAAAAATTGTGTTAGATATGGTTCTTTGTGTCAAGAAATGACCATGTTTCTTAAAATCTTAAATCGACAAGCACTGACATCTTATAACACTGCAACAAGTAAACAAAAACAAATTCAAGAGGTAAATGTATATCACTGTCTGCAATATGATTCAAAACTTTAGAATCGTTTAATAATTTTGCATGTAACGGCAAACATGTTGGTTTTAACTTAAATCATACAACAGAGACCAAAATTAAAAGCTGGACACAAGAAGGTATTATAAGATGTTTAATCATTAAATACAAAAAGTATTAAAAGTGCGAGTGCCTCTCCCCCGAAAGCCCACTAACTTTTGGTGGCCTAATGGTTCGGGAGTTGGCCCCAGGGATCAGAAGACCGTGGGTTTGAATCCCAGACCAGTAGGTTGCCCTGATGTACCCTTGAGCAAGGTACTGTCCCCATTACTGCTCCCTGGGCACGTTAAAAAGATGCGCTCCACTGCACGGTGTGTATGGGTGAAAAGCAGAGGAAGCATTTCGCTGTGTTGTTATTAGTGTGTGCTGTGCCGTGTTTTACAATGAAATTGAGTTATTCACTTTCATTGTTCACATGGCCATTTACCTATTTCCTTCTGAGAGTTACATGTTTTTGTTATATGGCCTTTAAGACTAAACGCTGTGAATACTTGCGTTCAGTGAACTTGGGCAGTATGTTTAAATAGAATTGATTTTGGACATCGGTCTCCATCACTCTATAAAAACGAAGTGGATATAGAAAATGGTTTTTAAAAAATTGCATGATATCATCCTAATACTTCTATCTATATTTTATATCTTCATAAATATTATATAAAATAAATAAAATATATATTTTATATCTCCATAACGGTCCTGTTACAGATGAAAATAAAACTGGTAATACTCCTGATAACATGTGTTGTGATTCTGTGCCACTTGCCCGTTTGAAGAAAATGCTTCTTTGCTTTATTTTGGAGGTCGTCCCCTTCCTCTGGGCTCAGGAACAACCTGACAGCAGTAATCTTATGGGAATACAAACATCTTCATTAATGTTCCACAATGTCCAAATCCACTCTGCTCAGCTATAATAAGCAAAGAGGCCCCATACGTAGAAACATTCACCTACCATGTCTTCCTTCAGAAGCGCAAGTCCAACCTGATCAGCTTGAACACTCTGGCTATTTCCAAACCTCTGCGGTCCGTAATAATTCACAAAGCCCTTAACCTGCAAGGTGTTTTTGACCACAAGTCAGCAGCGTGAACGTGAACATTTATACAGAGTCCACCTCCTCAGGTCAACAGGCAATGAATGCCATGAATCCGACTCACCTTCACATTCTCCACAGCCTTTTTTACAAGCATTTCCAGGTCTGATTGACTGCTCCTCCCATGAGGCTTCAGGTCCCGGATGATGAGGGTAAAGTGGTTGCCCTGCAGCCTCCCGAGTCGAAGCGGGTCAGCCACTGGATGGATATTAAACAGCTGCATCCCTCTCCTCTCAAAATCTGGGGCCTTCTCCAGCAACCTAGCAGCAGACAAATCCCAAAGACACTCTAAACGGCAATCATCTTTTCAATCATCTTTTTAATATTGTAAAAAGCCAAGGAATAAAGTTTGGAGAATCATACAAGTCTCATGTTTATGTGCTGCCCATTACCGTTCTGAAGTGATCTTCTTCACAACCATGGACTGGTAAGTGATGGCCCTTTTATCTTTGATCCCGGCATATGAGAAATCAGATGGAAGAACACCCAGTACTGCTGCCATGCAGCTGATGGCCTCTAGAGTCTCGAGGTTTTCTTTCTTTAGGGTGAAGCCTAATTGAAACAGACGAAACAAAGATTTTCTGATTCTCTTATAAGACCGAAAGAAGATCCTTCTGTGAAACCTGCAGAAACGGTAAACTGGCTTTGGTGTAAATCCCCCATGTTAGTTTTCTAGAATGAGCTACTTTGTGGTTAGAGGCTAATCAGTAGTCTCCATCATAAAGTCCCAGATCAGGTTTGTGATTGTGAAACACAGTACAGCACACAATGAAATGCATCCCCTACACTTAACCCACACGCTGTGCAGCAGGGGGAAGCTATATCCAGTGCCCAGGGAGCAGTGATGGGGACAGTACCTTGCTCAAGGGTACCTCAGGGCAACCTGCTGGTCTCACAACCTTCTAATCCTGCAACCTAGTCCCTAACCACGAAGCCACTACTGGTCCTACTCTTGAGCAAGGTACTATGCCCAACACTGCTCCCTGGGCTCAGGCATCGCAACCAGTCTTGCCCCTGATGTGTGTGTGTGCCCACAGCTGATGTGTTTAGACGGAGGGGGCAAATTCAGTGTGTGTGTGTGTGATTCATTATCAAGAATCTACATGCTTCTTAAAATCTTCACTTTCTGAGGAGTGGAGCTGCGTTTAACAGTCACCTGTGTAAGTGTTCGCCTGTTCTTCACAATCCGCTGCTGTCCTCTTCTTGCCCTGTCGTCCTTTCTCTCTCAGTCTCACTGTAATAGCAGTTCTGTCCTGCTCCGTGAAGCTCTTGGTCTCCACCAGCTTGCCAAACCTTCTGCTCAAAAAATGGTGGACGGACGTCCGATGTTCCTTGCTGTCATCAGGCAAGAAGGTGAGGTCAGAGCCAGGCACTTTAGCATCTATGAACCTGAAGAAGTCCTCCGCTTCTTCCTCAGAGACCAGCTTTGAAAGTTCTCTAAAGTCTGGGTCCTCCTTGACCTGCACCTCTACCTGATTAGTGATGGTCATGAGAAAGGGGTAGTTCTGCCTCACTGCCCTGTGGACACTGGCACGCTGGGCTTTGTCAGGGAAGGTGCCAAGGGTCATTTGTTCTTTTTGCTCCTGGCTGCTTCCAAGAACTTTGTTGGCAAACTCCCCTAGAGCCTCACTGACAGAATGACCCAGTATTACGCTCAGGTCAAAACTCTCCCTGCTCAAAAGCCCATCCTCATTCAAATCACCAGTGTTCTCCTTCAAGGCTGGATCTTCAGTCCTGAGGTTTGCCTCTTTGGTGCAGCACTGTCTGCTGTCTGCTCTAGCTAGCTTGATGGGTTCCCCTAAAGTCTCGGTTCTATTGACAGGCCGCCCATGGATGTCTATCTCAATGACCACAAAGTCAGTGGAGGAGTTCTTGATGCTGCCACAGAAACCTTCATGCTCAGACAGGAAGCAGGGGAGACACGCAGGGGCTGGTTCCATCCTACTACGCACACTTTTCATTCATTTATCGATACTGCTGCAGAAAAGGGGCATATTTTCCTGAACATATAAAGCACTGTGGGGAAAAACTTTGCTAAAATGTCCCAATGCTGGGAGGACGTCCTCACCCCAGAGCGCTGCAATGTGGTTAGTGGAAAAACTGCTCCAAAACAACCGCGTCTCCTCTCAGCCACGTGACCTGAAACAGACCGGGAAGCTGCGTCGCACGTGTGGAGGCGGGGCTTCTCTCTTAAAGAGACAGTAGCTCCAATCTTAAAAGCAAGCGAATAGCAGTGACTGTTCAGAGGAAAACACACATATATTTCATTTATATATGCAATTTGTTCAAGATTCACAGAAAAAAAAAACTAAAATAAAAAAAAAAAAATATATATATATATATATATATATAAATAATCATAATCAATAAAGGATAAAAATCTTGTAATTACATACTCTTTTTTTGGCAAAAAATAAATATATGTAAAAAATATAAAAAAATAACTACACAATAATAATAATATCAGTACTGCTACTACTACTACTAATACAAATATTTAGAAGAAGAGCAGACTATCAAATAAAGGCCAGTCAGTCATTTTCTGGGCCGCTTGTCCTAATTAGAGTCGCGGGGGAGTGCTAGAGTCCATCCCAGCTCACACAGGGCGAAGGACGGGGACACACCCTGGACAGGTTGCCAGCCTATGGTAGGGAGGAGCAAGCTGATGGGGAAGGAACCTTGCTCAAGGGTACCTCAGGGCAACCCACCAGTGAGGGGTTCCAACCTACAATCCGCAGCCAACTCCCTGACCACTAGGCCACCACTGCCCCCAAATAAAGGCCAATAATGCTCAACAAAACACTGGTTAAAGAAGAACCACGGTTTGATAAATTCCCCCAAATATTCCAACTGACAGATGTACATAAACAAAGGTTAATTCCTCCTGAAACATATTTAAACAAATCAGCTCATGTATACCTGCATGCCTGTTGTATTTGTATTAGAATAATCCAGTAAAAGTGTGAAAAGAAAGGATTCAGATATGTTCTAAAGTAGCTTAGAAAACAGATTACAATAGATTTGTTACCATCCATCCATCCATCCATTTTCTGCCGCTTGTCCTAAACGGGGTCGCGGGGGAGTGCTGGTGTCCAACCCAGCGCACACAGGGCGAGGACGGGGGACGCACCCTGGACAGGTCGCCAGCCCATCGCAGGGAGGAGCGTGACGGGGACGGCACCTTGCTCAAGGGTACCTCAGGGCAACCCATTGGGAAGGGGTTCGAACCCCCGATCCTCCGATCTGTTCTGCATGTGCTAATGTTAGGAAGAGAAGGATTGTGCTGAAGAGACAAAACTGGAGCTTTCTGGCAAGTTATTGTCTCTGCACAGATAGATGGAACTGAATATTTGCAGGACACAATGAAGTCTCGAGACTGTCAAGGCATCCTGGAGTATCAACAGTGGGGCAGCGGTGGCCTAGTGGTTAGGGAATTGCCCCTGCATCGGAAGATTTTGGGTTTGATTCCCCACCAGTAGGTTGCCCTGTGGTACCCTTGAGCAAGGTACCATCCCCATCACTACTACCTGGGCGCTTTCAATAGCTGCCCACTGCTGCATGGTGTTTGCATGGGTTAAATGCAGAGGTCCAATTTCGGTGTGGTTCACTGTGTGCTGTGCTGTGACCTTGCAATGACAAGGGTTGTCACTTTCACTTTCAACACACTGTCACATTCTTTTTACTACATTTTGTGGATATCAGAAATTATTTAATAATATACACAAAAATAGAAATAGCAAATACGTTTGCAGTGCACAGTACTTGTAATCCATTCTTGGAGGAAAAATATATTTTTCCTGAGAAGTTCATTTTGTGTATGAAGCAGGCTTATTGACTTAATAGCAAGAATTGCACTCAAGAACAGTTTCACCATTCCTGTTTGTCATTTCTTGTAATATTGCCATTTTTGTTTTTCCTTTTGCATAATAAACTTTTACCATCAATGCTGACTTTATTCATCTTGCCAAATGAGCACACTAAACAAATGAAGACGCATAGACACAGCTGATTTAAATATTGTTATTTTCTCAGTCTCATACATGATTTGTAAAAAAAAACCCCCCAAAAAAAAAAAACACGTGAGACATTACAATGAATGAAACATTGACAATTTACTTCATAGCACTAATAAGGTAGAAGTGTTAGTAGTGGCTTGCCTGTTCAGTAAAAGGATGTGTGCTAAATTCAGGGATTTGTATTCCCTTCCCTTATAAGAAGATTTAATAGTGTAGTAAAATTTTTTAGAACGGTTGCTTTAGTGGAATGTGTTTCTAAAGTGAGACATGTCGCAAAAATGTTGTTCCACAAACTTCCATAGGGCACAGAACAAAACAAGCTAAGATACAACACAGTGCAAAGTTCCCCAAAATTACCTACAGAACAAACAAAATGTTCACGCAAAGAAATGTGAATGTTAAAATATTAATTCACAATTCAATTTTTCTGGCCAATGTTATGATTGTGCTTTAAATTTTTGGGCTAAAAGTTTCCATTTTTATCCAAAGTTAGCTGTGTAAAATGTCTTACGATTCAACATAAAGATTCAAAATTTCAGTTTCTGACTGTGGCAAAATAGAAATCTGAAGCATCTGACAAAAAAAAAAAAAAAATACTTGAAACATTCCAAACATGATGATGTAGGGTATAATTTAAATTGCTCTTTTGGTTTAAAACAGTGATTTAGATATAAAAACAATGAATCTTTCAGCCCAAGTGATGGTAGATAACTTTAGATTAATAACTAAAAGGTGGAGGTTGTTCTCTGCCACATGGACGACTGTGGAAGTCAATGGTCATTTTTGTGCACATCTTATTTTAAAAACCAAAAAAACCAGGTTCAGAAAAAAAACTGAAAAGTTGATAAAACAAACTTGAGAATGGACTTTTGTGCTGTTCGGTCAGTGGTATCTCCACAGAGGTGCTGAGTAAACTACATGAAAGTGAATGCCATGGAATGGAAGCATCTCAATGTTTTACACGTGAAATATTCTCAGAGACAAACAGGATGACCATTACGACACACATGAACCAAAATGCTAGACAACATGATCTGGACATACCAGCTGTTCAGGCTTAGAAAAATAGTGTTTCTACAAGTTTAGGTTTCACTTTCAGAACGTGAAAAACTATTTCAATGCTGAGAGCATCACTTTCTCACATTTCTCACAACAAAATGGGTCCTTTAGAAAATCCTCCTCGAAATTCCTCTGTATTGCAAATCATGAAAGGCGTTCAGACTTACGACTCAATGCGCATAGTTATTCCTTCATCATTTGTTACACTTGGCAAGTCCTTCATTACAATAATATCACACGGAATCAAGAAGTCTGCACAGCTTGGGCGTTTCAAATGTCAGGACACTATTGATTAACTCACTCTGGGAGTCACAAGGTCGGTGCTTAGGTAAAAGGCAATCAACTGCAAATATAAACACAGTAAGTTAATCAATAAGAGCCAGACAAATGGGAAACAAAAAAGCTGACCTTTCAGAGGTCCTGAGGGTCAAACAATTGCATAGAGCTACTTTGTGGCTTTAAAACTCTGGCCTTCAATTCAAAGCAGTGTTTTAGTATGCATCTGAGAAGCTTATCCATTTTCGAGCTATAAAGTGTAGTGTTATGTTCGTCACCATTTTAATCACAGATTCTTGAGCACTTGAACGCTTTTCAGATTAGGGTTTCCTTTGTGCATAGATAAAGCTATGGGGATGTGGCTACAGGTTTCAAGGTAAACTGGAGGTCAGCTATAAAAAGGGCTCAAGAGCATTGTACCAAAACTAAATCAGAAGAGAAAAATTAATCATCATCCCCATCCCCTGGAGGACGTGTGATTCTGCGGCCACCCCTTTTCCCTGTTGGACCCTTTGGCTTGGCAAAGGTTTGTTTGTGCGCATGCTGCTTGGGATGCACCTCTTCATACAGGTAATCACTGGTGAGTTCCTCACCGTTATCAATCTCCAGCTGTAAAAAAGTTACCAGGTTAAGTAATTACTTGTAGGATTTTTCCAGAAGCATTCAGGCCTGTGACAGTTATCAGACCCATCTTGAGTGACTGAGTGAATTCATTCCCGGTCCCCTGTTTCTATGTGGGCACTGAATGTTCAAATCAATTATCTGTCACCTGGCACAGGCCTCAAAGCACACAAAGCAATTCAGTCACTGATGTGGAAGACACCAGAAAATAATCAGAAAATATTGTCAACTAAATAAAAACTCATTAGTCTTTTAATAAGTGCCATCTTTACCTTTTTGGCAATTTCAATGTGCAGATTTTTTTCCACCGTGTCTATGAGGGGGTTTTTGCAACTGGAGTATAACATCCTCTCTCGAATGCTGCATTTGTAACCAGGCATTGAGTAGATAAACACTGCAAACACACAATGTATTACTGATCTGCTCAAAATTAAACAAAAGATCAAAATCACCTGATATTCAAATATCCCCTACATGAAGAAAAATGTAACAATTCAATACATGGATTTTTAGCTTTTTAAAACTGCTTTAATGAAAATATAACGTTATTACCTGTGGACTCCAGGTAATCTCCTTCATGGTTGTGCTTGTACAGGAAGAAATGGTAGCGTGCAGCATCCTTGGGAATTCTTTTCGGCAGGTCCCTCAACTCTGTTGGAGCTGTGCTGGACAACTTGATGGATTCTTTTGGAAAATCGATTTCCTGCAACAAATGCTAGCACATTCAGCAACAAATCCATGTGGAAAACAAATTGGCCTTTCCCAAAGTCCTGATCATGTTCTTCAAAACTTATTAAATAAATGTTAAAAATGAATGAATTTATTGAAAAAATGCCTTATTTTGGTAGCTTCTCTGTACAGGATATGCTCTTATTTTCCCAACGAAAATCAGCAAAACATGTAATTTGATTGGAAATAGGAAAACCTTTGCATGCAACTAACACAAAGGATTATACTTTTACCTCAAAATTTTATACAGTACACCTTATAACGACAATGAGAAAAAGTTTGCTTGAAAATGTATTAATGACGGACTAATCTCCCAGTTCCTGCTGACAAAGAAACATCTCCACATCATGATGCTGCCACCACCATGCTTCACTGGAGGGATGGTATTGGCCAGGTAATGAGTGGTGCTTGGTTTCCTCCAGACATGACACTTGGCATTCAGGCCAAAGAGTTCAATCTGGTTTCATCTGACCAGAGAATTTTGTTTCTCATGGTCTGAGAGTCCTTCAGGTGCTTTTGGCAAACTCCGGGCTGTCATGTGACCGTTACTGAGGAATAGCTTCCAACTGGCCACTCTACCATGCAGAACTGGTGGAGTGCTGCAGAAATGGTTGTCCTGCTGGAAGGTCCTCCTCTCTCCACAGAGCAATGCTGAAGCTCTGTTAGAGAGCCTCTTGGGTTCTTGGTCATCTCCCTGGCTAAGGCCCTTCTACCCCGATCACTCCGATTGCTGGAAGTTTCTCCTTGCTCTAGGAACAGTCCTGGTGGTTCCAAATGTCCTCCATTTATGGATGATGGAGGCCACTGTGCTTACTGGGACCTTCAATGCTGCATCAATTCTTCCCCAGATCTGTGCCTAGATACAATCCTGTCTCTGAGATCTACAGAAAATTCCTTGGACTTCAAGGCTTGGTTTGTAATCTGACATACAGTGTCAACTATGGGACTTTATATAAAGTTTACTCCAATCAAATTGTAGAAACTTCTGAAGAAAGTTCAGTGGAAACAGGATGCACCTGAACTCAGTTTTGATTGTCATGGCAAAGGCTGTGAATACATGCACATGTTTTATTCTGCAATATGTCAGTGGTGGCCTAGTAGTTAGGGAGCTGGCCCCAGGATCAGAAGGTCGATGGTTTGCCCTGAGGTAACCTTGAGCAAGGTACCGTCCCCATCACTGTTCCCTGGGCGCTTTCAGTAGCTGCCCTCTGCAGCGCGTGTGTGTGTGTGTTTGGGTAAAATGCAGGGGTGTATTTTTGTTGTGAATCACTTTTGGGGTATTGTATGTAGAATTTAGAGGTAAAAAATGTATTTAATCCATTTTAGAATAAGCCTGTAGCATAGCAAAATGTTGAAAAAGTGAAGTGCTATGAATACTTTCCAGATGCACTGTCTGCACGTAGCGATTCTCAAAAGAATTTCTGAAGATATGTAATTACAGAACTCATATTTAATACTAAATCAACACTTTAATATTTTCACACAAGTGATATTAATATCTAATGTATGACAGTACTACAGTTGGTTTGCAAACAGGAATCACTTACAAGTTGAACATAGTTTATTCTCTTCTCTCTGAACTGCTCCAGGGCTTGCATTGCCTCTCTTTGCATGGGGAAAGCTACACCCTGCAGAGTCTGCTGCTTTGTGTCTACATGGACATCTGTCTGCACCTGAAAAGACACACACACACACAAGTTTACATCTCCAAACTGCTCAGCATCAAAATCTAGATGATATTAATGGTTAGTTAGATAATTATTTGGTCTTTATTTAAGACTTGAAGCTGCTTTCAGACTTTAATGGATCATTGCAATTCCACTGGCTGTTGCTGCAGAAAACACATTTTCCAGGAGGCCAGATGAGGACACGATTACATTTAGCTCTGTGCTTGTAAAATGCTAACAATGACACAGCAGATTGCAAAATGAATCCAGCTTGGATTGTGCGGTGACCTAGACCTCCTCAACCATTCACAGCTCTTATTCTAATTGCACATTGTCCTGTGAGGGAAAATGCTGATTTGAATGTTGACCATCATTGTGTCGAGGAGGGATTTCTTGTGTAGACAAACTCTAAACCATCTTTATAAGAAGGGGGGTTTTATTGCAGGACAATGAAATAAGGACAGAAACAGATGCTTGGAAAGTTTTAGAGCAGAATGGGTTTCCAGTGCTTTGGTCAAATGTAAGGAGCAGGACAGCTACATATTCTTTGTTCTCTTCAGCAATGGGCGCCTATTCTTGCAAGAAGTAATCTTTTCTCTGTTTGCTTCAATCATGTCTCTGTTCATCGTTATTTTTACACCACAACTCTGTCGATGGAGGTGGGATTCCATGAGTAGCAGGAACATCAGGAACCAAGATAGAAAAAAATTGAACAAGCACGATTGTAACAACACTGGCATTTAGAAGATAAGGTACCACAAGAACTGCATGCATACCGAATGGATCCAAAATATTTGTTTGCAAATTGTACAATAAGAAAAACATGATGTGGGACTAGAAAGGAAGTGTAGAACAAGTGGTGATCACACCTTTAGACTATACAACATGTCAGAAACAATACCACTATAAGAAAAGAAGCAGAAGAAGGTATAGGACTTGTTATTAACTCCCTAAGGCCAGAGGAGTTATAGTAAACAGTGAAGAAACAGTGAACCAATACTGAATTTCTCTTCAGCATTCCCATTTATTCAGACAAACTATGATTCGGTTTTCAGTCTGATGGAAAGACCTTAACATTAATTCTTATGTCAAGGTTTGGGGAATTGCCATGATGCAACATATTCCAAGAACCATCACCAACAAGCAGAATGTTTTTTGGAATGTCTCTGTATTGTCAAACTTTTATTCCCAACAATGCTACTCTTGAAACCTCTTGAGTTTTATTAATGGGAAAGGTCTTCATGTTCATGCCACAGGCACAAAGAAGGTAGGTTTTGTTGTTTCCAATCATGAAGTTCTTGCATCTTCAGAGCAGTTATTCTGTGGAAGCTGCTGAATTAACAGCGTAAACGGCATGTAAACTGACACAGGGGGAAAAACAAGTGAAAGAAAGTGAAAAAGTGAAAGTGACTACCCTTGTAACTGTGAAATGCAGCACAGCACAACACAACGAAATTCAACCTCTGCATTTCACCCATACACACATGCAGCAGGGGGCAGCTATTGAAAGTGCCTGGGAAGCAGTGACGGCAGTGACTTGCTCAAGGGTACCTCAGGGCAACCTACTGGTGAGGGAATCGAGCCCACAATCTTCCGATCCGGAGCAACTCCCTAAACACTAGGCCACTGCTGCCATCTATACATCTATACTGACAGTAGGTATGCATTTGGAGTCATGCATGATTTTGGTACTTTGTAGCTTTCTGACATCAACAGATATCAGACTGATGGCAATGATTCTCTTTTCCCATGTAATGCCGTGCTGATGAGGCTGCAAAGATTGAGCATCCAAGGGTCCTCCATAGGCACTTGCATAATGATCCATTCCTTCCTCAGCTTTAACTCAAATATTTGATTTACAGGAGATGCAGTGAAACAATTCACCACAAGGGGTCACATACTGGAAATACTGGGCTACACATAACAGGATGGTCCAATTCTTGGTAAGCCAAGTCTACCATAATGTTATTTTTTTTAATTTTGCTAGGTTGATTCATGAGACCATGTTCCATGGTCTGCTTGTCCTAAGTAGGGCCGTAGGGGGTCCTAGAGCCTATCCCAGCTCTCACCGGGCAAAAGACAGGGAAACAGCATGGACAGGTTTCCAGTCCATCGCAGGGCAGACACACAGACAAACACACTCACACTCATACCGACAGCCAATTTATTATCTCCAATCCGCCTGACGTGCTTGCCTTTGGATGGTGGGAGGAAACCCACGCAGACAAGAGGGAAAACGTGCAAACTTGACACAGCAAAAACTCAGACCCGGCCTAGATATCTAACCCAGGACCTTCTCGCTGTGAGGCAACAGTGCTACCCGTTGTGCCAGAATGCCACCTAGTTCACAAAGGGTTTCTCCAAAACAGATGCTCGTAAATTTTTAAAGCAGGATGGGTTTCCTGTGTTTTGATCATAAATAAGGAGAACATCTTCTTTCTTCTTTTCTTTCGGCTGCTCCTGTTTAGAGGTCGCCACAGCGGATATACTGTCTCCATTTCTTCCGGTCCTCTGCATCTTCCTGCTTCAAACCGACAACCTGCATGTCCTCTCTCACCACGTCCATAAACCTCCTCTTTGGTCTTCCTCTTCTCCTCTTTCCTGGCACCTCCATCTTCAACATCCTCCTTCCAATATAATCCTCATCTCTTCTCTGGACATGTACAAACCAACGCAGCCTTGCTTCTCTAACCTTGTCTCCAAGACGTCTAACCTGAGCTGTCCCTCTAATATACTCATTTCTAATCCTGTCCATCCTCGTCACACCCAATGAAAATCTCAGCATCTTTAACTCTGACACCTCCAGCTCCGCCTCCTGCCTTTTCGTCAGTGCCACCGTCTCCAACCCATACAACATAGCTGGTCTCACTACTGTCCTGTAAACCTTCCCTTTTACTCTAGCTGGTACACGTCTGTCACAAATCACTCCAGCCATTCTTCTCCACCCATTCCAACCTGCCTGCTCTCTTTTCTTCACCTCTCTTCCACACTCACCGTTACACTAAACTGTTGATCCCAAGTATTTAAACTCCTCCACTCCCTGCATCCTAACCACTCCACTCATGTATTCTGTCTTTGCCCTACTCACTTTCATTCCTCTCCTCTCCAGAGCATATCTCCATCTCTCCAGGTTCTCCTGAAGCTGCTCCCTACTCTCACTGCAGATCACAATATCATCAGCAAACGGAGACTAACCTTGTCCGTCAACCTGTCCATTACTATTGCAAACAAGAATGGGCTCAGTGCTGATCCATGATGTAATCCAATCTCTACCTTAAATGCCTCCGTCACTCCCACTGCAGATCTCACCACTGTTACACTGCCATCATACATATCCTGAACTACTCTCACATACTTCTCTGTAACACCAGACTTCCTCATACAAAATCACAACTCCTCTCTAGGCACCCTGTCATATGCTTTCTCCAAGGCCACAAAGGCACAATGCAACTCCTTCTGACCTTCTCTGTACTTCTCCATCAACACCCTCAGAGCAAACATTGCATCTGTGGTGCTCTTTCTTGGCATAAAACCATACTGCTGTTCACTAATTCTCACCCCTTTTCTTAACCTAGCTACTCTTTCCCATAACTTCATGGTGTGGCTGATCAACTTTATCCCTCTATAGTTACTACAGCTCTGTGCATCTCCTTGTACACCTGTCTACTTTCTTCATCTCTCTGACTGTCCAATGTTTTCTTTGCCTCCCTCTTCTTTTGAATACGCTCCTGTACCTCTTGGTTCCACCACCAGGTTTCCTTATCCTCCTTCTTCCTTCCAGATGTCACACCAAGTACATTTCTAGCCGTCTGCCTTATCACTTCTGCAGTAGTTTCCCAGCAATATGGTAGCTCTTCAACTACTCCCAGTGTTAACTCTTGCCTGAATTCTACCTTGCAGTCCTCCTCCTTCAGCTTCCACCACTTGATCCTCAACACTGCCCTCACTTTCTTGACCTCCAAGGTCATCCTACAGACCACCATCCTATGCTGTTTAGCTACACTCTCCCCTGTCACTACTTTGCAGTCTCTGATCTCTTTCAGACTGACTCTCCTGCAAAGAATATAATCCACCTGTGAGCATCTTCCTCCACTCTTATACATCACCCTGTGCTCCTCCCTCTTCTTCAAATAAGTATTAACTACAGCCATTTCCATCCCTTTTGCAAAATCTACAACCATCTGACCTTCAGTATTCCTCTCCTTGACACCATAACTAACCATCACCTCCTCATCACCTCTGTTCCCTTCACCAACATGACCATTAAAAACTGCACCAATCATCACTCTCTCTCCCCTGGGTACACTGTCTATCACTTCATCTAACTCACTCCAGAATTTTTCCTTCTCTTCCATCTCACAACCAACTTGTGGAGCATAAGCACTAACAACATTCATTATCACACCTTCAACTTCCAGCTTCAAACTCATCACCCTCCCTGACACCCTCTTCACTTCCAAAACACTCTCCACATACTCTTCCTTCAGGATAACACCTACTCCATTCCTCCTTCTATCCACACCATGGTAGAACAGTTTGAACCCTCCTCCAATACACCTGGCCTTACTACCCTTCCATCTAGTCTCTTGCACACACAAAATGTCAAAAAATAATAATAATAATAATAATAATAAGGAGAACATGAAGAGCACAAAAATATAAAATATGTCATGACCTTTGCACAGGCCATTTTACTTTGCCCTCCAAACAATGCAGTAAAACAGAGCAGTAACCATTCATTCTGCAATAAAATGTTCTCTGTAGAGAATATATACATATTTCCACTTAAACAATAAAATAGATTTTGACCATCTCCACTCAAACTTTTGTATATGACTTTATATGCAAACCCAATGTACTAATGTACTAAACATATTAAATGAATATGGGTTATAAGTGAATTCCATTATGCATTTTTTATCACACGCAATAGCTGTGACTCATATAGGTTAAAGGATCATCTCTGTTCATAACAGAAGGGTGTGCCTCACTCCAGACACTTTGAGCAGTAAGAGGATTCCCTCTGCTCTATTCTTCACCATGGTGCCTCCTGTTCACTTAAACACACAACATAAGGCTTAACTAGTCACAGAAGCTGGGTGCAATGGACCTGCTTTTACATCCATGCACTTAATAGATGCAGCTCCTCTGAAAATGAATAGTAAATATCTCAAAGCCTCTTTTCTCTCAGCCCACAAACGTAGCTTAGTATGGTATTATCTTCTTCCTGCAGTTGCTGATCTACTGAGGGGCATGCTGCTCTACAGTTGGCTGCTTTCTGGAAGCTGTCATTCTGAAGTAGCCACTGAGCAGCTTAGAAGAGCCAGACAACCCTTTTATGGTTTTAGGGTAAGCATACAGCCTATACATCCTAAACAGCATGTTCCATGTGGTTACAGCAAGCGGTTTAAATGATAGAGCATTCAAACTATTTAGAGCTCAAACTTGAAAAAGGTTTTTACAGTTGGCATGCTTTAAATGATATCCAAAGGGACAAGCCAAGTTTGTTCAATAAACAAATACACAAACTAAAGCACTCAACCCCGTTGGAGGCCATGATAATATGTAGGCACCAAAGATGTAGAGACAGATGGGTGAGCCAAAGCAGAGACTACAACAGTGAACTAGGCCATTTTGTAATCTGTTCAGCAAAATCAATGTACTACACCAGCCCAGCACAGTCACATGATCAACATTAGCCAGCACTCTGATATTTCACTCGCTACAGCATGTGGTGGTTTTGAAGCCACAGAAAGAGTTTTATTTTATTCAATATGGTATTAAACAATCAAATTTTACTGAAGCTGAAAAGTAAAAAAAAAAGACCAAATATTACAGACTGACACTGACATTTAATATCAAATATTAAATCAATTCTTGACCCAAAAATTCCTTTCAAAACACGTTACAATATTACCTCCCTTGAGCATTTAGATGGTTACACTAAGATATCCTAATATAATCCTAAAATATACTATAATCACTTTATTATATTATTATAGTATTATTTAAGAAATTCTGTTTCAAGTGTTTCAAGCAAGTTGTGTAATGTACTTCATTAGCATTAGTGATACCTCATTGAGTTTGATTTGCCTGAGCTCCTCTTCAGCAGCGGTCAAAGGGAGTGGGGCAGCCAAGGAGATCAGGTACCTTTTATACCCGTTGAGGGATAAGTCATCCTAAGCAAAGAGAGGTCTGTTAGCGAGTCCCTAGCAGGCCTGGCAATGATGACAGAATACTAGAACAACTCTTGGGAATGTGATATATTTAAAACACATAATACATTTTTTATATATAT
This sequence comes from Hepsetus odoe, assembly GCA_017165825.1. NCBI lineage: Eukaryota > Metazoa > Chordata > Actinopteri > Characiformes > Hepsetidae > Hepsetus > Hepsetus odoe. The sequence continues at coordinate 2,927,188 of CM029372.1, read as the reverse complement.
CTATTTGCCAAGAAATTCACTTTTGTTTGAATACACAAATATCAACCAGCCAAAGAAGCCTTAATCTGCAATTATTAAAAAGATATCATGCTCAAAGCACACCAAAAAACCCCACAGTGACTGGTCAGATGTCTCGATTGAATACTAAAACCTGCCGCAATAGCACTGCAAGGGCAATGCTGCAATAATAATTAACAAATGATATTGTGTAGCCCTAATCTCTAAAGGTTTTAATCATTTATGGAATCAATCACATTGATAAATACTACCTTAGTCGTGCCAAAAATCTCCTCTTTTATGTGACCGCCACCAAATTCCTTCTTCAATGTGGCCCTAGTCGCAGCATACAACATCTTCTGTCGGACCTGAAACAGCCACTTCGTTGTCATTATCTTGTGTCTTTATATTTTCTTCTTTTTAAATTAAAGATAAAACAAATTTAAAGTCACTAGAAAAAGGCATTATTAGCATTCTAAGTGCAACACCATGAAAAGCTGTGTATATTTGGTGACAGAAATGTTTGGGATTGCAGCCATTTAGTCTCTTCCTGCTGTCTGTAAAGTACTGTGTTACTAAACATCACGGGAGATCATTAGAATTGCAAATTTTCAACAAACATTCACCCATAATAACAATGGTGTATTTTCTACATACAGTGATCTCTTCACTAACTGTTCCACAAATGAATGTTTTGGACGAAGAGACTAAAACACAATTCTTCAAGTTCACAAAAATAGTTCTACATTAAGAAGATTTGACTTTTTTTTTCTGTTATTACAAATGAAAAGAACATTATATAGGCCTAAAATATTCTTCCTTCAGGGCAACTCATAACAGACCTTTAGGAAACGTTAAAAGAAACCTTAAGAAGCCTTGGAGGCTGCAACATGTGTACCACCCTTGTAATTACTTAGCCTTAATTACTCATAAACACACAAGCTGGGGCAGAACAATTAGATGAAAAAAGATAACTGTAATTTTCCTGATCAGCATTGCAGGTGACATGTCAATGCAATTATTTTCTAGAAGTTAAGCTCCAAACTGTTTTTTTTTTTTTTATCATTGAGAAGACAAGCAGGCTTGATGCTTCAATGTAATGTGCCAGTTGCAATTTGCATCTTACAAAATTGCTAAATAAAATAAATGAAATCCTGTCCAGCAAAATGCTTAATTTAACACTATAACACTAATTTAAGATTAAAATAAAGACACAATACATTTAATCTAGGACCAGCTTTCAAATCAAAGGTGCTTGTGTGACCTATTCAACTCCTGAAAAGAAAACACACCTTGTTTATCAAACGTGCTGGAAAACTTTCAAAATTAGAACATTTTCGGTTACATTTCGACAACAACATGAGCATGACGCAAAGCGGAATCTGCATGAAAAGCCAAAAATCAACTCAGCATGGTTTATTGCTTACGTGTGACGATTTAGGTATGCGGTTTGCTCTGTCTCATTTTGTGGGGTATATGTTTCCACTGGCTATCGATGTACCTACATCTGCCTTGAATCCCAGGTGAAACCCAACAAGCACAACAAACATTTCTCAGTTTATCAAGGACCGTCTGAGTAAAGAGACCTTTGTGCAAAATTTGCTTTATGAGAAAAAAATTAGATGACAAGGCTCAATGTCTCATTTCCATAGATAACAAAAAGCAAACCACAACTGATTTTCATGAAACACCTAAACAGAGAGTTACTCACAGGAGAGTGGTCTGGTGACCATGCCAGGAAGACCCACTCATAACCCTGATTGTTGGTGGTGTCTAGCCTGTAGAGGAGGTAAGAGGGCATGTCATCCTCCAGCAGAGGGAGAACATAGCTGTCCCATTCCTGGTCCCACTTCTTGGCAGCTGGTTTAGTTCCTCCAAGCACAAGCTGCTCTGAAGAACAAAACAGAGATGGCATGCTCAGCAGCATCTCACCTAATAAGGCTGCTTACAATAATAAACAAATGCTAAAAAGCCATCTTCACCACCAGCTTTGCATTTTCAATCACACCTTATTTGGACAAGAAAGCTTTGAGGTTTAGTGGGTTACCTCCTTCTCCAACTTACCGTTCTCAATTACAACTTTTAGAAGGCGATACTCTCCATTTCGTGCCTTTGCAAATATGCCTTTCACTTCAGCTGTGGCTGCAGAGAGAAGGAGCGAGAGCACAAAGAGACCGTTTAGTGTGGGCAGGCACAGAGCTGACTGGAGAACAACTGAGACAAATTTGGCTAGTGAATGTGAGCAGCAACGCTCTGTGTGGAGGCTTTGTTAAGGACACCATTAGCATTGTGGTGATAAACAGAATAAACCAGCCACTCCAAAAACCACCACAACACAACACAAGAAATGTGTCAAATATTCACAAACCAGCTCGTAGTTGTAATCATATAATACATGTGAATTAAACTTCTTTGCCTTTCTGCTTTCCCAGTTTTTGATTGATCAGTCAGGCAGATCCGCATGCTCTACTCACAAACGTAATGAGGCTACAGATCAGACCGAATTAGGGCAAGGAAGCTTCATTCATCTATTTACATTCTTTGTATCATAAATAGCAGAAAGCCCTGTGGGGCAAAAACCTGTATAACCTCTACACGCGCTAATATTTCTTCCCTTTGTTCGAAACAAGCAAATATATAGGTAGATCACTGTTCAACAGAAGAAAAACTAATATATGAAAGTAATGTGCTTGGTTTGGGAAATTTTGCTCCCTTTAGACCTTATTCTTTAGAACTTATTATTTAGCTCTCATTAGCTAACTGTTCATGTAAGGATGGCTGCACCCATGAAAATGAACCATACCAGAGCAGTGTAGTAAAGACAGGACTAAAAAAAACAATCACTTAACTACTTATATTTGATGAAACATGAAAATATTTGAACCACTGGATGCCAATCTTTCATCCCCTACCAGAGAGGCATTTCTTATAGCGTAAATCTATCTATCGTCTCCTCCTCAGATCTCTTTTTCTCTTTATAGATTCTATAAAAGTACAGCCAACATCAGTTAGTGCATCCAATCAGACAACAACTATCCTGCATTCTGACTGAACAACCCTGATAAAGTTTTTTCTTTGTGTCCTCCAGATGGGTGGATCTTTAAAGGTGTAACATCATCTGAAAACTATGAATTGGGACACAGCATAAACCTAAAGCTGCCCTGGAGCTAAGGTGGTGTTGCTTCAGTGAATGTATAAGCCTATGAGGACCCGTTACCCTATGAAAACAAAGACCTTTAGGTGCAAAAGGCTCCTAAAAAAAAAAGGGAAGTTAAAACAAGTTTGTACATCTAGCATCTACCTAGTTTTTGAAAATCTAATTTTTTAATGAAAATGATAAAATGTGAGGAATAGAAGTTCATGTGCTGAGAATAAAGAGTAAGCAAAGCAAATGTGAAAGACTGAAAACAAGTTCTTGTTTTAAACCCTGTGAAGTGTGTTCAATCAGAACTTAATACAAGTTTCATGTCGGACTGTAACTGCCAGTATATGAAAACCATATTTGAAGCTCTTCTGAATGACTAACTCGCCCAGCCTGCCTGAAGGGAGAGACCTTTGAGACCTGCTTGTCACAGCCTGGTTGGAGAAACCACTTCTTCATGCACTCAGAGAGACGGACAGACAGATCGACAGGCCACTCTCCGTTCATTTGCATAGCCTTAAGAGAGCAATTACCAAATTATGCTGGCAGAGATTCCTTTCTACCTCTCTTCCCTTTCTCTGTCTCCCTCATTTCTCTCCCCCCTCTCTTTTTCTCTCCCTCCCCCTCTACCTCTCTCATGCTCTCTTCCTCGTCTCTCTCACACCCCCTCCCTTCCCCCACTTGTCTCTCTCTCCCCCTTTTTCCCAGTTTAACATAAGCTTTATAATCAGCAGTATCGAAGTGCAGCTCTCTGTCTGTCTCCAGCACAACACCATACAAAACAACACATCAACACCACAACACAACCCAACACCATACCACAACACCACAACAACCCATCAACACCACACAGCACAACACAACCCAACACCACACAGCACAACACAACCCAACACCACACAGCACAACACCACAACAACCCATCAACACCACACCACAACAACCCATCAACACCACACAGCACAACACAACCCAACACCACACAGCACAACACTACCCAACACCACAACACAACCCAACACCACAACAACCCATCAACACCACACAGCACAACACAACCCAACACCATACCACAACACCACAACAACCCATCAACACCACACAGCACAACACAACCCAACACCACACCACAACAACACATCAACACCACAACACAACCCAACACCACAACAACCCATCAACACCACACAGCACAACACAACCCAACACCAAAACACAACCCAACACCACAACAACCCATCAACACCACACAGCACAACACAACCCAACACCATACCACAACACAACCCAACACCACACAGCACAACACAACCCAACACCATACCACAACACCACAACACAACCCATCAACACCACACAGCACAACACAACCCAACACCACAACAACCCATCAACACCACACAGCACAACACAACCCAACACCACACAGCACAACACAACCCAACACCACACAGCACAACACAACCCAACACCATACCACAACACAACCCAACACCATACCACAACACAACCCATCAACACCACACAGCACAACACAACCCAACACCATACCACAACACAACACCACAACCCATCAACACCACACAGCACAACACAACCCAACACCACAATACAACAACACAACCCAACACCATACCACAACACAACCCATCAACACCACACAGCACAACACAACCCAACACCACAACAACACAACCCAACACCATACCACAACACAACCCAACACCATACCACAACACAACCCATCAACACCACACAGCACAACACAACCCAACACCACAACAACCCAACACCATACCACAACACAACACCACAACACAACCCAACACCACAACCCAACACCATACCACAACACAACCCATCAACACCACACAGCACAACACCACAACACAACCCAACACCACAACAACACAACACAACACAACACCATACCACAACACAACAACACAAACCCAACACCATACCACAACACAACCCATCAACACCACACAGCACAACAACACAACACCACAACACAACCCAACACCACAACAACACAACCCATCAACACCACACAACACAACAACACAACCCAACACCACAACACAACACCATACCACAACACAACAACACAACCCAACACCATACCACAACACAACCCATCAACACCACACAACACAACAACACAACCCAACACCATACCACAACACAACCCATCAACACCACACAACACAACAACACAACACAACAACACAACACAACAACACAACCCAACACCATACAAAACAACCCATCAACACCACACAGCACAACACAACCCAACACCACAACAACACAACCCAACACCATACCACAACACAACCCATCAACACCACACAACACAACCCATCAACACCACACAGCACAACACAACCCAACACCACAACACAACCCAACACCACACAGCACAACACAACACCATACCACACAGCACAACAACAACCCATCAACACCACACATCACAACAACACAACAACACAACAACACATCACATCACATCACACCACACCACAACACAACAACCACAACACCCTTCCGTCGGGTGTGTAGCGGTTGGAGGCAGTGAACTGGACGTAACATCTTTGGAGAGGAGCTGTGTGCGCTGTGTGTGTGCTGTGTGAGCTGTGTGAGGTGTTTACCTTGGATGCCGGTTTGGTGGGACATCTCTGCTCTGCTCTCTCTCTCTCTATGAGCGGCGCCGCGCAAACACGGAAACGGACTGAAGCCCCTAAGCCCCGCCCCCGGCGTAACGTCACTCCTTAACCCCACCCCGTCACGTGGTTTATCTATCCATATATTTATTGATTGAAATATTGATTTATTTTTTTGTCTTTCACGCGATCACTAGGCCTATTGCGTTAATTACCACCAAAACACTGAGGCTGTTTCCCAAAATTATAAACACGTTTGCCAGATTTGTTGAGCATTTTGTGCAGATCCCGTCTCGAGCCTAATCAACACACAGCTCTCCATCTGGAGTGACACCGATCAGAGCCTCAGAAAGGAGTCAGGAGTCAGTTCTTTTGTTTATAGGAGGGGGAGCTGAAGTGAATAAATTGAAAGTGGCAGTTTGTGATTGTGAAGCACACCACAGCAGACAGAACAGAGTCCAGCCTCTGTTTAACGCACACACACCATACAGCAGTGGGCAGACACATCCAGTTCTCGGGGAGCAGTGATGGGGGCAGTACCATGCTCAAGGGTATCTCAGGGTAACCTACTGGTCTGGATCAAACCCATGACCTTCTGGTCTTGGGGCCTCCTCCCTCAATACTAGGCAACCGCTGCTCCAGTATGGTGTAGAGTGTAGACTAAAAGTGAACATCAGTGAATAAAAATGGGCAAGCAGTAAAGCAGAATCTGACCTGTTTCTTATAGCAGCCTCTTAATCAAGATATAGAAAGAGAAAAATGGGGGAATTTACATACTGATAACTTCTGTAACATTGCAGCTCACAGCACATGTGCTGTAGCTGTGTCTGCTCTCGAGTATTGTGTGCTTTCCTAAATGAACTGATACCTTTCTAAATCACATTCAGTTAAGTTGAAGCAACGATGCTTCTAATTTGTAACCTGTGTGATATCATACAGGACACTTCTGCTTATGCAAAACTGAGTCAACAGCTTAACGGAGGCAGAATGTGGCTGTTTATAGAAGAGCAAGAGATGGAGATTAACATGGTCATAGCAACCTATCATTTGCTTATCCTCAAGAAATGTGTTTTCTTCAAACTAATTTCAGGTGAGCTGGCAAAAATATCCGTCTTTGTACTTCCACCTACTTTTGTACCACGCCTAAACCCTCACTGAAATTACAGATCTGTAGCCACAATGTCATGGCAAAACCTGGCAGCCACTCTTGAGTATATTCACCATTGGTCAGGTTTTGAAACTCAGGACAGTCACTGGAATAGAAGTGTGTGCATTTTACATGTTTGAGGCTCACCATCTAAAAATATCAATCCAGGAGGGTCTTTGTGGTCAGAAACTAACTACTGTTGAAGGGCTGGAGTACTCATTCTTGGTCCTGGTACTGGCATACCGTTGGGCTTTACGTTGCTTTAAACACCCAGTTCACCTAAGAAGGGCTTGTTGATTAGTTCATTTGTTGCACCAGGTGTTTTGGGAGCAAATGTGATAAATGCACAGGTGTGTGATGCTCCAGAACTAAGATTCTGAACAACTCAAGTAGAGGGGTAGAACTGTAGCAATATTAAAGCGGTAGGAAATAGTCAGGGTTTTTAATAGAAGTGAACAAGTTATCTAAAACAAATAGAAGTCAAAATCTTTTGGATTTATGGAACGGAAGTGGGTGTCTAGTGTCTCCTCATTAAAGCAGGCTACAAATCCATCAGCATATAATGAAGGTTATCACTGGAGTGCTAACATTTAATCCTAAAGACTCCAGTTACATTGGCAGGCTTGCAGGTTAAGATATGGTAAGGTTCTGTAAGGAATCTGCTGGAGCATGTAGATTTAATCCTGTCCTAAGCTCATGGTTGAGAATGTTGTATGTGGGGCCTGCAGCTGTAGGAATTTCTGAAGTGCAGGGTGGGGCTGTGGACTCCACCCTACCGTCTGGCTACATAAAACTGCGCCAGACTGCAGTGTTGATTCAACTGCTTTGTGTGTGTGTGCGTTTGTAGAAACCACAGAGTTAAGAAGGAAGGTGGCACAGGACTAAAGAGAAGAAATGACATGGTAGGAGCGACTAAATGCTGTGAATTAGAGGTCTCTAGGAAACACACCCTATGGCGTAAAGTCTGCAGAACAGTAGTAGACATGCTTCTCTGCCACTCTACAACAACTTCAATAAGGTTTTAATGTCAGATCCAGGTTTTAGCAGATCCAAAACCTGTTGGTTTCTTAAGTGTCGGGACACTGGAAAACCAAAAACCGGTTTCAAACACAAGTTAAACTTGATTAGTTTTCCAAAGTTGATCATTTTGATTAAGTATGTTTAATATTTTACTTTAAGTTTATGAAAGAGTCAGTGAACATGAGTACCTTTGCATCTTGCAAAAATAAAAATGTACTTCTATTCTAAAGCATCCCATCATTAAGCTTAGAGGTTAACTTTTACTGAAACTTGTCTTATTAAACAGATATAAAGTTTGCTTCCCTAGGACTCTGTTTAGGGTGGTGGTGGTCTAGAGGTAGGGTACTTGCCTATGGCCCAATGGCTCAAGAGGTCCCAGGTTCGAATCCCACCTCTAGCACTACTGGGTCCCTGAGCAAGACCCTTAACCCTGAATTGCTCCAGGGGGGACTGTCCCTGTAATTAGGACATGGAAGTTGTTCTGGATAAGAGCGTCTGCTAAATACCGTAAATGTTAATGTTTAGCACTTGGCTGTGCAGATCATTACAGTGCCCGTACAGACTCAACACTGTGTACCATATGAAAAAATGGGATGGCCCTCTCTGTCTGTGCAAAGTGAATCTCATTAGCTCAGTGTTAATAATGTCTTAAAATCATGCTTACTGGTTTCTTTGGGGATCTTTGTATCTATTTTTGATATTATTAAAGTGTCTCTTTTTAATATAAAATAAGTAAAAGAAGTAAAATAGTTTGAAAATAAGTCTTATTTTTTATGTTTAATAAATAATGGGGCAGCAGTGGCCTAGTGGTTAGGGAGTTGGCCCCCTGATCGGACGATCGTGGGTTAGAATCCCAGGCCAGTAGGTTGCCCTGAGGTGCCCTTGAGCAAGGTACCATCCCTGTCAATACTCCACGGGTGCTTTCAATAGCTGCCCCCTGCTGCATGTTTGTGTGTGTGGGTTAAATGCAAAGATGCAACTTCATTGTGGTTCACTGTGTGTTATGCCGTGTGCTCAGAATGACAGGAATAATCACTTTCACTTATTCCAAGGCCTGTTTATTCTTTTATGAATTTATTTCAATTGACTGGTGCTGTTTTTTTATTCATTATCTTGTTTTTGTCCTATTCTATTTATTTAGATACTTTAAAAATAAAACTTTCCTTCAATAGAAAGCTGAGTTTTAAAAAATATGGTGATTACTAGGAAAAAAGAGTCTTTCCTATTTGAACACCTGATCAACTGGAATTATATACACCTGTTTCTTCACTGCTTCAGGTCTTAAGTTAGACACTTTGTTCTGCTTAAAGGGGTCAGACCTAGATCACTGTGTGGATTAAACCAACAAAAAACAATCAAACTCCTCAGGTACAGAGACCGTACTGAAAATGAGAGACAAAAGACTTGGGACGTCTAATGGACTATTCCTCAATCATGCATAAAACACTAAGAACGTCTGGCTCTTTGGAAACAAAATCTGAAGAAATTAGGGGGGTCAAGACTTCTGAACAGCACTGTTTAATTTGAATTATTTTGACTTGTTTCACTGCCAACACCCTATGAGCACTAGCACAACCCCAGTCATGTAAGTGGATGGTGGATGGATGGATGGATGGATAGATGGATGGATGGATGGGAGGACTTGTTTATCTTTCCATTGGCTTATGATATCACTGACTTGCATTATTTAGATCTAATTACAATTATAATTCAAACAAATAAAAGGAGATAACTGATTAAAAGATGAAAACAATATTAAAAGAACAAACTTACCAGCTTAATGAAGAAACCTCTGTGTGCCTGTAGCCTTCATCACGCATGTGCTTACAGCAGATGACCACAAGATAGTGCCATGTTCCAAAGGATTCAACGAACACTTCACATCCCCCAACTCTTGGCCTGGGACAGTCCATGTCAGAACAGGGTCTGTTACAGCAACACAGAATAGAGCTTAGGACACTATTAACCAAGACAAAGCAGACGGTTTCCAGTGTGTCTACCTTCCTAACTCTGTTTCATGGTGGTCCACAACTGTGGTGCAATTGTATAGGTTAGAGTAGAAGATGCCATCTTTAAAATACTACTCAGATACTATGAACTACAAAGAGTGAAAAAGGCGAGCCCTGCTGACAGGTGGCCTTCCCCTAATGAGAAAATAAATGGACCAATCAAAAGCTGCCATCAGGTGTTTGTCCAAGACAGAGAATCCATATCAGGCAATGCTCAGGGGGCTATAACTCAAACTGTCTAGAAGGGGGGAGGTGTGTGTGTGTGTGTGTGTGTGTGTGTGTGTGTGTGTGTGTGTGTGAGAGAGATTCCTTGTGCATTTCTCAGCATGAAAAATGTGCATTATCACGTGTCAAATGGTACCGTGGTAAAAGTCATAAATATTATTCTAAATCTATACCAGGTATTAACACAGGAGATTATCATTTTTAAGGTCATGTGTAGGTCACATAAACAAAAAATTGTTTAATCACGCTTAGGAAATCATTTAGATGTTACTTTCATTGTTTCACAGGCCAAGATGTTTAAGCCCCAACAAACAGGTATCATATTTATATTAAATAGTTTAAAAAAAAAAAAAAAAAAAAAGGACTAAGGCAGCGAGGCATAAAATGGATGGCTGCCTCTTGGTTTTATGGCTGTGGAAAAGCAGTGAGTGTGCCTGTGTCCATCTGTCACTGCTTTCCTGGACTTGCTTTAGCACCAGCCGTCTGGAAGCTTTATTATTTTATCCCCCAGCGTTTATTCCCACAAGCCCCACCCACTGTGCAGGAATTGGACGATGGCATCCCGCCTTGTCTGCTAACGTTGTTGAACTACAAGCCAATCACAATACTGGAGACAGGCTGTTTGAATACAGGTGGGGCAAAATGAGGCATTATATATCCCTTGACCTATACTGACCTGTACTGACCTACACAGTCATAAAGGTCTACAGACAGCCTGATCTGTGGACTAATATTGGATGGTAGAACAATTACTCCATTATAGCCCTTGTTTGAATAGAGGTGAAAGAAAAGTTGACCTCTACAGACATAGTGGAGTGTTTTATGAACTCTACTCTGGGTGCGCCACATTTAATTGCTTCTGATGAAATTTGAACACGATTAGGAAGATCGCTGGGATGTCCATTTTAGAGGCAAAACATCTGGTGCCCAAGTGCATGAAACTACAGCCTGCAAAACTGCTCAGTAAAACATGACTGGCATTTGTGTAATGTGTACACCAGTGTTACTATGTGCATTCTGATGAGATTTCATATCTGAACCAATGTCTTGCTCCGTTGCCCCATCAGAGCAAAACGCTATTCCGTGACTGGCATAATTTGCTGCAAAAATGCAATGTGTGGCTGATTCTTCCAGGGAGAGTCAGAATATAAAGCTCAGCTCACTTTTTGGTGGGTGCAACCAACGACACATTCCATCATAAATGGCTGTATATATGGAAACATAATGAGATAAAATGCATGACAATAATATCACAACCTAATATCCAACCTCCTAACACTCTTAAAGTGAGTAAAAAAAGTCACAGTTTTCTACTTTCCCTGTTTAGGTCTGGATTTTGCTTCCTTAGGTTTGCACAGGTGCTACAATTGTAACTAAGCAATGTGATGGAAACTTGTAGTCACCCAACAGCATCACGCCTAAATCATCACTCACTCACCTTTTTAGAGTAAATCGTTTATTTTATTTAAGTCTGCACAAATACATTTACAGTACTGTGCAAAAGTTTTAGGCAGGAAAAAAAGCTGTAAACAAAGAATGCTTTCAGAAATATAAATAATGATTGTTTATTTCTATCAATTTACAAAATGCAAAGTGAGCGAACAAAAGAAAAATCTAAATCAAATCAATATTTGGTGTTACTACCTTTTGCCTTCAAACCTTCTTGCCTTCTTCTGGCCCCCACAGAGCCCTGATCTCAACATCATCCAGTGTGTCTGGATTACATGAAGAGACAGAAGGATGTGAGGAAGCCTACATCCACAGAAGATCTGTGGTTAGTTCTCCAAGACGTTTGGAACAATCTACCAGCCGAGTTCCTTCAAAAACTGTGTGCAAGTGTACCTAGAAGAACTGATGCTGTTTAGAAGGCAAAGGGTGGTCACACCAAATATTGATTTGATTTAGATTCTCTTTAGTTCATTCACTGCATTTTGTTGATTGATGTAAATAAATGATTAACACTTCCATTTCTGAAAGCGTTCTTTGTTCACAGCATTTTTTCCACACCCGCCTAAAACTTTTGCACAGTACTGTATATGTTTTGAAGCCCCAAGAGTCTTTAGTTTTCTTTTACTAAATAGATTTTTGTCTTGTTTAGACCTCCTTTGTCTTTAAGGCCTCCCTTTCCCAGTGCTGCTGACCAATAACAGGCCAGTGTATTCTAATTCTGTGAATGAATTTCAAAACCACCAGCACAAAACTACTAGAGGTTAGTAGCATTGTTAGCATTGTTATCGTACAAATCCAGCTGTGTATGAAGCTTCACTAAAAACAGCTCTATAGTCAAACACTCTAAGCACCTTTGTGTTTGTTTTCAATCGCAAATAACACATCATTTCCACAAACAGTAATGTCAACTAACTGATTGAGAATGTGAGTCTCCCTCTGGCCCAGACAAAGTCAGAATTGCTATAACAACAGAAAACTTCATGAAAATCTTGCTGCAAACTCTCTGCAGTTAAGAATATAAGAATAGGCAAAGTGGAGTTAGGGTGATCTGTTTAATCCGAGTCATGGAGTTCGATGACCAGCGAAGGCGAGAAATGGGCTCTTTCCAAACTGCATTTCCCCATTTTGAGGGCAAAACATATAATAGCAAAATAGGCCTCCCATATGTAATCTCAACTAGACTTACGAATGTGGTTTATGATGCTATATGATGTACTATTATCTCTAAAAATTGACCATTGTTTTAGTTTGCCAATTATTAGCAAGTCTATTTAAGAAGACTCCATAACTCAGGATGGTTGGAGGCAACTGTGTGGTGATTTAGATATGCAGTGTGCTAATTGTTTGGATACTAATTCTAATTTACTATACTAGCTCCAGGGCAAAGCTAAAAAAAAAAAAATCATACATTGAGTACAATAATATATTTGTGGTGGCAAATGTGTTTTTTTGTTGTAATGTTTTTGTAGTGTTGGCTTTTTTTTTATCCTATTTGTTTTGTTTCCTTTTGTTTCTTCCTTTTGTTGTAGGAGAGAAAGCAAGAGCCTGCACTTTGATGTGCCAATGGTCTTCCACAGGATAGACTGATGAGGCTTCAATCTCTACACTACTGATTTGAACATGAATCATGAGAAGGATGCCGAAGAGCACTACAGTCTCTGTTATTATTCTCATCTATTACATTTGCCAGTACTGGAGGATGGTGTACAGGTTTAGTTCTACTCCCGAAGGAAGAGATTTTTCTTCTCTCTTTCTTGCTTTTGTTTTGTTTGGGGGGGTTGGGGATGCATAATCACCTCATCTGTCAAACTGGTCACCATGGAGCCCAATACATTTATCACTAGAGAGGTCTGTCTTATGGGTATGGGTAAGGGTGCTATAAGTTTACCACTTTATCCCTCAAACTTGAGAGTTTGGTGATAACAAAAGCATGTGGTGGTCAATATGAATTTTCATTTGGAAAATGATAAGTGCTGATTTGAACATTACCAATGTTACATTTTGTACTGTGTGGGCAGCACAGTAGTGCAGGGAGAAGTGCTGTTGTTTCACATCAAGAAAGTTCCGTGAACTGGAAGAACCACCCCGTGTGCGTGTGCCTTGCAAGGAACTGGCAACATGTCCAACTTGTTTCCTTGCCTTTCGTCCTGTTAAAACTTAGAATGAATGAGAGAGCACCATGAAGATTTATGTTGCGCCAACGCTCGTCACTGTTTCACGTTGGCGTAAAATGAAAAAGTCAGACTTTTACAAATCACTATTTTACTAGGTATTTAAGAATATAAAGATGTCATTACAAATGCTACACTAATACACAAATGTATAATAATACACTAATAATTCTAAATAAGGCTTTTTTGATTTCTCAAAATTTCAATTTTCAGTAATTCAGTGCTTGAGATGTAAACAAAGTCATTCTGAATGACATGTTAGAAATTATTTGTTGTATTTACAGAATATTTTCAGAATTACAGTGTTTACAAAAGGGATTCAGTAGTGTACAAGTAAGTTGGGGTCATGCTCTACCGTTTTATGTACTATATATTTATGAATGTCAACATGTGTATTAATTATTTTGAATGGGGGGGCAGCAGTGGTCTATTTTTTAGGGACTAGGCACTAGGATCGGAGGGTCATGGGTTTGATTTCTGGACCAGTAGGTTTCCCTGAGGGACCCAAGCAACTGTCCCCATCACTGCTCCCTGGGTCTGGAAATGGCTGCCCACTTTATACAGTCACTTTTATCTTTCACTTTCATGTATCTTCTATTTATTTATTTATTTATTTGTTTGTTTGTTTATTGATTGTCCTTTTGGAAGAAAACCTCTCCAATTTTATTTACATGACCTTGAAAAAATAAGCAAATTATGTGAACACTATCATCTTTTTCTTGTTTATAAAACCATACAAGATTGTTGTAGACATCAGACAGTATTCATAATTACTTAATGTAATAACTTCATGTGAGGTAGCTCTAAAATCTTGATGGCTGGTCCCTGTCACCATCATTGTACGTCAAAACACTCAGAACCTGTTTCTTAGCAACTGAATTAGGCAGAAAATATGAAAGAAATGATGGAATTTCCATTTAGGACTTAGCAACTACTTTGAATTATAAGCTAATATGTGAGCTGTGCAGTTATGAGAGTGAGGGATAGATTTCAATTTGCACAAGGTTTCTTGAAGCATGAGTAGTTATCTCAAATGAAAACATCTGTTAATGCCCAGTTCTATTAAAATGCAATGTGGTTTGCATGATTATCTGATAAATAAACAAACACATCTATCTGGGTGCTCTGCTATTACTAATTTGATGATTCACAATAAATAAACCTGTGAAGAGAAGCTTCCCTCTTCTTTTTTGTGCAGGTAAAGCTGAAACAGTGAGCGAATAAGGCCCAAGACTGCTGAAGGAGCAGCAGATGGCAGCAGATATAAGACACTGTCAGTCTTGATGTCCTTACGAGAAGAAAAGAGAAAAGTAAAAAAAAAAAAAAATCAGTAAGCTTTTCATAGAAATTCAGGATATTTCATGTAAGGCACGTAGCATCCCGGTCCTACTCTCTCTCACTCTCTCTCTCTCTCTCTCTCTCTCTCTCTCTCTCTCTCTCTCACTCATCCTCTCTCACTCTCTCTCTCTCCATTTTTCTCATTCTCTCTCTCTCTCTCTCTCTCTCTATTTCTCTCTCATTCTCTCTCTCTCTCTCTCTCTCTTTCTCTCTCTCTCTCTCTCGCTCTCTCTCTCTATTTCTATTTCCCTCTCTCTTTCTCCTCACTGGCTGTTTTATGTTCACTACATATTTCCTTTTCATAGAACACTAACTTGTGTGTCTACTATGTTTAGGATTAAAAAATAACACTGTTGAACTTTTCTGTTCATTGCTCTGATAGTTCTGGAGCCTGCTGCACTGCAGAACTCCCATTCACATCACTGCTTTCAGGATAAATCATGCTCTAATCCCTCACACACATTTAATTAACATCAGCCCATTTACGCACAGCCCATTCATCACTTCCTGCTTCTGCTCTTTGGGTGTGTGAGAGCGAGCAAGCGAGGGAGAGAGAGTGTCAGGCCAGTGCTGAGGGATGCATGTTCAGTGGTGCTGGGGGATGATGTATGTATAGCTGATAAGATAGAAGAGCTGTTGGAAATGCCTCTTTAGCGTTTAGTAGGATTGCAGTTGGTTATGCATGGAGCACAGTACCCTCTGACCCACATTAATCTACACCACTCCTCTTTGTTCATTCCCCCCGTTCTCTTTAGTGTGCATGGTGATAATGGATCTGCTTGATTTTTGTGATCCTGAAGGACCTTCTTAAAGTTTAAAGAGCATCTGCATTATGTAAAGGTTCTATACTGAGATATTACGTTATTTGTATTTTTTGTATTTTTGTATTTAGTAGGGTCACTGTTTATTTTTATACGAAAAATCTTGTGTCTCATATTTTTGTGTCTTTAACACAGCGGCAGAATTTCATGATGAACATAAATGTCCACAGAAAATTATTGTGTCCAATTTCTGGTTATAAACATGGAAGTTTGGATGTTTCACTATTCAGGATTTTTGCATGGAAGCATTTTTTTGGTCCAAGTGTAGAACTACATGTTTATGCCAAAAACAATTTAGGAACTTTTATTTTTAAGTCCTGTTTTAGATTTAACCGAGTGTGGCTTTATGTTAACGCTTGGTTTATTGTTGGCCTGGGCCCACAGCCCCATTTAAACACTTTAGCCCTTTCATCTAAAAGACTATCAATGTTATGAATATTATGACAGTTCTGTGAACTGTTTGAAAGGCACCTGCGGTTCATTTAATCCATTTCACATTTTGTTTCCACATAGAGCAGCTATGCAATTCTACCTCTAACTACGGCTCTGCAATCCATCCTGTGTAATATCTCAGGCTCAGTGTGTGTAATCAGGCCAGTCTATTCCTGCTCTGCACAGGGGGCATATTGTGTATTCCGGCCCAGGCTTTTCACACATACACTGTCAGGAAATATAGCCCTAATGAAGACCCCAGGGGGTCTGCCTTACTGAGCTATGCACAGCGTCATCGGAACGGTGGAGAAGGTCGGGGGAAACCGCCAAGGAATTACAGGGTTGCGAAAGTAACCCTACACCGAGATAATGGAGGTTCTACACACTGGCCTACAGGCATATGGAGACACTTCCTGATAGAGATATTGTGCCTGTCCTCAATGCCGGATGGAAGAGAGTGGAGGATGGTTAATAAATGAAAGTGACTGCCACCCGTGACAGTTTTATATTCCTGAATAAGAGCTCCACGGAGAGGCTTGGCAGTCCATACTAAGTAGGGGCTACAGAGCGGTTTAGCAAGAGTCTATCTATAATCCACTCTACAAACATCTGGATGGGAATTGGAGCAGAGGGTCCTGGTCAGCTGCCATTGAAGACTTAGCGCAGACTGTTGGGTATTATCCCATGTACTGGAGTTCTTGCAATTCTGGAAATGAATAAACGTCACCCATGTCACTAAATCAGCCCTGCTCTCTGAATGTCCGAGTGTCTCATGGGTAGACATGACCTTGTTGCAGCTAGTGCGATTTGTCCTTTATACAATTTGCCATTTCTCAGCCAGCAGGAGTTGATGAATGATCCATCAGGAAGAAGTAGCTGATTTAATCATGGGCTGATTTTGGTGGTATACCAATAGTCCAATGAGCGGCCTCTTTGAATTGCTCTTATTGAATTAGAATGGAAATGCAAGCCTTGTAGGCCGCTTTGGAACAGATTATTCTATTAAATGAATAATATGTCCCAGAGATCATTGGTTCATTTTGGCATTTTTTTCTGAAAATGTTCCAATCAGAATTTTGTTTTATCCATGAGATCTGTACTAAACTAGCTCTGCCACTGGTTAGGCCTTCAAGTCCCAGTCTTAATGTGCCAGATTAACTCACAACATCATTAGAGAGTGACAATATCTTCACTGAATAACAATTTCCAGTTGGTGGGAATATTTTTATAGCAATAGTAACAGTTATAGTATTATAGTACTATACTATTTATAGTATAGTAAAAAATAGTAGTAATTGCAGTAAAACAGGCAGTTAAAAAGGAACTGGTTACTTGCTTGTGTCATATATATAGCAGCTGTTTCTGATGTGTTTATCCTGTTTGCTCACTTGAAGAAAGAAAACCACAGGAAAGGAGGAAAGGTATAAAGTTTAATAAGTGAAATTCAGATACAATTTAAAACTCCTAGGGGTAGGATATTCAGCTGCAGACCTTCTCTAAGACTAACTGGACCACTGAGCTGGGCCAATTAATGTGACTGTCAATAGGCAATGTACATGATTGATACGCACGACTGATAAATGCTGCAAAAGTCAATATTGTGCAGAAATATGAGAAGAAGAATGTACAGGAATGTGTAATAAAGCAGTGAAGGCTACGGCTAACTAAAAATGGTCTAAAACTTTACAGTGTAAAAGCCTGGCCACCCACTGACAACTGCCTTTCTTGATTTGTGAAAATAAATATGCAGTATATAAAAATGGACTTCTGCACATTTTTTACTCACAGTTGCTAATTATTTGCTACTATATTGGAAAAAAATGTTTCAAATGATTGGCTTTAAGCAAATCTATTTGTGTTTAACTGAACAAAATCAGGAGAGAATCGCAGAACTTTATTACCATGTCCAAACAGCTTTGAATCTCATCTGCAGTCACACCCGGCAAGATGTGAAGGAAATGGAAAAAATCTTACTCTAGAAGAAAAAAGTAACTAAACTTCAATATGCACAGAGCTGTCCACAGAGATCTGACAGGCTGGAGACTTAGAGATTATAGATCAAAGACAAAGCCTTTGGAGGAAAAGAGAAAGAGCCAGAGAGGATGTCACTGACCTTCTTTATGTGCCTCTGTCCTCTTATCGGGGCAGAGCAGGTGAGGGTGTAGTCCAGACTCTCCCATCGGCTGCTGTGGGCTCATTAAAGATTCAGCTGCGTGAAAAAAAGAGCACGCTTGCGGTGTTGGTCCAGGCTGAAGGAGCAGGTCACGGATGATACGCTTTCCCTTTCTACTCCCATGTTCCTCACACTGAGCTAATCTAATTATCGCACAACTTCAAGATGTTTAGAGACCTCTTTGTCATTTTTAGAGCACCGAGCTGGGAACATTAAAACTGTAGGACACCCTGAGAAGTGCGGAAATAAAGAGAGTATTGCACTGCTGCAGCAGATGGTCTTCAGTCAGCTACAGGGGACAGTTTAGGTTAAAGGGGGAATACTCTTTTGGGGTGTTAACACTTACTGTTGTTGTTTTTGGCATCTAAAATGTGAGGTTGTGCATGAAGCATTGCAAGATAAACTGTCTTTGTTCCCCACAGAAAATCATTCAACTTTATCACCTTATACACTTAAATACCTTCCCTGAAGCTCCATCTTTCTCCATTTTGAGAATGTAGCCCATCTTTTTATGCAATTTATGTTAGCCATCTTTTAGACCCATGGTTAAAGGCAGTCTTTCTTTCCCATCTTAGTTTGATCTGTACATTTTTTTGAGGGCCAGGATGTGAGCCTGTAGATCTATGATCATCATTTGTTAAACTTGAATCATGGTTGGGTGATGAAATATGGTATCACAAGCCTGGCCACACATGTTACACATTGCATTTAGCTTCTCTCAGCTTTCATAAATTCAGATAAAAAAATAAAATGTTTGTCATGTTAAGTATTTTTAATGTATCAATGTTTAATGATTTAGAATTATTCAGTGTTTCATTGTGTTTTTTAGTTGTTACAATCTGCACTGTGTTAAACGCAATGAAACAGGAAATGGACGCTTTATAGAAAAACAAGCAGGTGGGCAATGTTCTTTAAAGACTGACTGCATTTACAACATGCTAAGAAAAGCATAAAAGCTTATTGTGACCAACGTTATCACAACATTTGTAGAATTATCACATTGCCCACCCCATATACTTAATCATGTGATTATTTAAACGAATCTCTATAATTATTTATATAGCAGGAGTATGGAACGATGGAAAAAAACACAAAAACCCCAATAATACACCCGTACCTGCACCGCACACGACCATGGCATGACTATGTCAGTGTCACTGATGTGCTGTAAATCTAGCATCCAAAAACTACCTGCACACCAGCTTTTCATCTTTAGTAAGCCTTGTTTAAGTTGGATGCTGATAAACTGTGCGGCAACAGCTACAATCTGTGATTGTACACATGTAGAGTGACATTTAATGTAGACTGATCTGTAAGCGAATGTGCAAGATACATGTGTTTCCAATAAAGGTGCGAGTCAGAGTAATAAAACTCTAAAATGTAAGTGAAAGTGAGACCTTGACATTGTGAGCAAACAGCACAGCACACAGTGAACCACAACAAAATGCTTCTCTGTATTCAACCCACACATAATGTGCAGCATTGTGAAGCCATTTCCAGCACCAGGGAGCAATGATGGGGACGGTATCTTGCTCAAGGGTACCTCAGGGCAAGGAGTCTAAGCCAAAACTTGTCCACACAAGCTTGATCCTTTCATGACGATTTAAATGAACATGCTCCAAAAATGATGTTGGCTTATTTCCATTATTTATCTAGACTTATGTTAGGTGTCTTGTAAGGCTTATGCATTTTTTAGTCTTAGCAATGCTATCTTACAATGCTGCGAGTGAGTATCCTCTGAGGGTAAACAAGAGATGTGCTAAAATAAGGAAAAATATCCGAGACAATTAGAATAAAAAGGAAGCAGCTGCTCTTAATCCCATACCAAAGAGAAATTCACAATATGCTGCTTTCCCAGCACATACAGCCCTCGGTTGACTTATCTGATAATTAGCAAGTCCTTCATTGGTTTTATTGAGGAATTGCAGATTTTTTTAAGCTCTTTCAACATTTTTTCCCCATTTTCACCTCCTCTTGATATGACGCTCTTTTTGTGCATGCAGGGAGAGAGAGCACTAGAGAGCATGGCTGGTGGAGAGAGAGAGAGAAAGAAAGTAGAAGGAGAGACTGAAGGATAGAGAGGGAGAAAAGGGAGAGAAGTGTTTGATCTGTAAAGGAACACATTGCGCTGGCACAGTGGAAGGTGTAATGTGTGTGTGTGGGGGCTGGAGTCAGCTGCTGCACTCTGGCAGAAATAACATGACATGGAGAGAGCAGCTCAGAAGACTTTGTGTTTCGATTCAGTCACTTAGCCACCTGTCACAGTTGTCAGATGTGATTGAGGCTGAAGTGGCATGCACAAGTAACGGGGGGAAGCCACATTTGCATCTATTTTGTATTACTAACTTTTTGATCCCAAAAGCTTTGAAACTCTCTCAAAAGCGCTTCACAGAGCAGAAAAGTCTGAACCAGGTTTCCAAATGTCAGTGCATTTGTATGAGTCTTCATCGCAAGTACAAAGATTACGCATGCACACACACACACACACACACACACACACACACACACACACACACACACACACACACACATACATACACACACACACACATTTCCTCATTCACTTGCAGTGCTTCTTTTCAGCAGGATGAAGAGAGGCCACTTGTGGATGTTGAAATAAAACCTGATAAATTCTGTGTCTGTTGATTGAGAAAGGCCATAGTTAAGCTGAGTTTTAGCTGTTTCCATCACTAATTGCACTTACTTACACTGGACTGATGCTTTATATTCTTTGTCTTTTTTATCAGTTGTATTATTTGCCATGATCAGTTGTACATAATAATAATCCTTTATCTGCCACTTGTCCCAAACGGGGTCGCGGGGGAGTGCTGGCGTCCAACCCAGCACACACAGGGCGAGGACGGGGGACGCACCCTGGACAGGTCGCCAGCCCATCGCAGGGAGGAGCGGGACGGGGACGGCACCTTGCTCAAGGGTACCTCAGGGCAACCCATTGGGAAGGGGCTCGAACCCCCGATCCTCCGATCATGTGGCCAACACCCTAACCACTAGGCCACTGCTGCCCCTATAATAATAATAATAATAATAATAATAATAATAATAATAATAATAAAAAAACCTACTGTCATCAGCATTTTGCAAAACAGGTCAAGCATATAAAGAGAATTTTTAAACAATCATTTAACATATAACTAACACATAATATAAGTTAAAAATCATAATGATTGTACTGTTAATATTGTGACTCTTATTATTATATTTGGATGGCCTTGTCATTAGAACAGTAAGAGATAATAATACTATTAATACTTCATTTACAGGATAATATTACTTGGATTTTCAGTCTGGGCTAAAAACTCTTTATTCGTGTACCTTGGTTAATGAACATAGTCAAACTAGCCAACTCATTAGCCACTTTAATGGAATTACCTACCTTGTAGCTCCATAGTACAGGTTACAAACTGAATCTGATGCACAGTGTCTGTCAGAGATCATGTAGAACTGTTGCTTCTGGATGGTATTCTTATGTGAAAACCACTGAACTGTACAGAACCGGAATTTAAAAAAAAAATCTGATTCACTCAACACACTTCCAAAACCATACTAGCAGGCCAGCTGTACTCATATCTAGTGACCTATACAGAAGGTGAAGCTTATATAGCAAACAACCAGTCGCTGTTTCTAATAAAGTGGCCAATATTTTAATATTTTTTCAAATTTAATGCTACCACATACACCCCTAACCCAGTGACCCCTACAGTGTAAAGATAGACAGTAAAGGTAGACAGACACACACACACACAAAAGGATAGATAGATAGATAGATAGATAGATAGATAGATAGATAGATAGTCTATACACACCTTCAAATAAGCACATTGATACAATCATAAGAATATGGAGAGAAAGAAAAACAGAAAACAGACCCAGTGGAGCATTTCTTTCACACTGACGCTGAGCTAATGGAATGGCTTTTGACCCGGTCAGTGTTAGAGCTGTAGAGAGAACAGAGTGTGTTTGGATAAGCATATACGTTATGTAACAGTTCTGGCTTGGGTTAATACAGTCTGGTGTCCAGGATGGTGGGCTGGAAGTGTGTAGGGGTGATTTTCTCAGTCCCACACACACACACACACACACACTCTCTCTCTCTCTCACACACACACACACACACACACACACACACACACACACACACACACACAGACACGGACTGAAAGTGATTCTGACAGCAACCATCATCACACCTAACCATAGCAACTGCCTCTCACTAGTAAATGTCTTCGTTCTAGCCAAACTGTCTTTTCCTGTCTGATTCCTTCTCCCGTTTGCTGCTTGTGGCTTCCTCAGAAGTTGCAATTACAGGTGATTAAAAGGCTGGTATAAGGGACCCTGAATGTTTAAACCTCATTTAGTGTGTAAAATTTTGTTTCAATTAAGTTTTAAACACTTTCAGAACTCCCTGTTCAGCCTGTGGTATTATAGATTCGCCCATTCATTATGTACCAGGGAGCAGTACTGGTGATGGTACCTTGCTCAAGGATACCTCAGAGCAACCTACTGGTCTCCATCCTGGGGCCTAGTCTGTAACCACTGAGCACCACTGCCCAAAATGTGAAAAGAAATGATGCTTTTTGGTTTATACATTCATGCAAGCTTCACAAAAAGGATCTGACAGCAGAAATAAATAAAAAATGTTTGGGCACTTTACTGTTAGCTGAATCCAAAACCATCTCAGAGGCTCACCGTGGCAGAATTAAGAAACCTGCATTGTTTTAGTTTACTGTAGACATGACCTCAGGGCCTCTGTGTATCTAAATTAGCTTTACCATCAGGAGCTTTGAGGCCTTTGCTGAAGCCCAGAATAATTAAAATGAAAGTGTGAAATATGCATTCATTTAATAAAGCTTCCAAACTGCAAAAAATTGGGCTGTTCAGGACTGAGCAGGGGTGATGGTTTGTATGGCCAGTTATGCAGTTCTAACAGGATCAGTGTGTTTCCTGGCTACAGCTTACAGTTATGCACCAAGTCACTCTTTTGCACAATGACTAGACTGACAGAAGTGTTTGAACTTTTTCTAGACAACTCAGTGGTGGTGTGAAAGTTGAACGAGGCCATTTTGTGGCAATGGTTTGCTTTGAACTTTGGCCATAGCTTCTTAACAATGTGTTGCTAAAATGAGAGGGCAGTAAACAGAGGCTTTGTTCATGTTCACGTTCATGTTCACGTTCAATTCCAAGCGTCAGAAAAGCTGACAGGCAATCTTACTTTTTTATCCAGAATCATAGTAGCTCTCTTCGACTCGTTTATCTTGAATTTAATCACTGTCCAAGGTACCACAGTGTAGAATGTGGTTGGGCTGCTAGGGCCACTGGGCAGTGGCATATAACTGGTCAGCAAATAAAAAGTAGGTGAGGGTGCGCATAATTTTACCCATGATTCCTGCAAAGAAACAGATGTTCTGCGATACATTCCCAAATTGCCACACAGCCCTTACTAATCGTAACATTTACTAAAAGAGTGTAAATATAAAACAATGTATGTACAGAACTGTAATGCTGCAAAATGGTGATAGAGCATGGACATGATGAGCATGGACAGCATCTGGAACCAACCTCAGAAAGGAGACTCCCTGGATATTAAAGCTCTACATTTAAGCAAGTAAAGTGAAATGAGAAAACAGTTGTTTGTGTTACTCAATTTAAACTGAAGACACTTACAGGTCTGGGCATGTAATTTACAGCACATATCATATATAAGACTAAGGATATAAGGGGATAAGACTAATGTCTTATAAAATAATGGTGGTTAGATTAAATAATTAAACAATTAACAGCTAAAATAGCATCACTGTGACAGGTCTGTTAGCAATTAGGGGCAGCGGTCTAGTGGTTAGGGAGTTGGCCACAGGATCGGAAGATTGTGGGTTCAAACCCCTTACCAGTAGGTTGCCCTGAGGTACCCTTGAGCAAGGTACTGTCCCCGTCACTGCTCCCTGGGTGCTTTCATAGCTGCCCACTGCTGCATGGGTTAAAAGCGGAGGTCCAATTTTGTTGTGGTTCACTGTGTGCTGTGCTGTGACCTCGCAATGACAAGCATAGTCACTTTCACTTTAATTTGTGCCATCTAGAACTTTTCACTTGCACTTTTGCAAGTGCATGATCGGATACATGCTCTGGTTAACTTTACTGTGTATTCAAAAGACGCCACACGGGTTCGTGTCCAAAATAGATATGGATTTCTTACTCTATTCATAATAGATCTCGTATGTTCTGCTCTGTTTGGGTAAAACTGCTAAAAGAGGTCAGTGTTGCTACGACATTATTGCTGAATCTGTTTCTTGGCCATTCAACCTTTTAAACCTAAAAAGTCCACACTTCATTTTCTCACTTTGAGAAATCAATAGCAATAACCTGCCAGTAGTTCCAAACTTCTGTTTGTCATGCCAAAAACTATTCTATGACTAAGGTTAAGACTCATATAACTTAAGAATGAAGGAATTAACTTAATCAGACAGTCTGCATATTTGCCAAAGATTTTAAAAAGCCTGGGTTTGAAAAGGTTCACTTGAACATCAGCTTTACAGCAGTATACTGAGTTTTTGGAACAATAGTTCACTTCGTAATTAACTTCATGACCTCAATTTAATGCAAATACCTAGAAGGAATAAAAAAGGAAAAAAATCTATTTTCCTTGTTTCCTTGTTTGTTGAAAAGCTGTTGTTTAAGCTTTTTTTTAAAGGAATTGTTCTCCAGGATCCTTGAAGTTTCCAGCTTCTGGGGATTATTTTTGGTTTGTTAAGCATCACAGTGACCTGCCAGTGAATCATTCCAGCAGAACAAAAGCGTCTAACTTAATGCGTGAAGCAGTGAAGAAACAGATGATTCCAGATGATCAGGCCAGTGATTAGTTTACTGCTGATGCTGAACACTGAGTGGTTGATATCCATCTCTCTAGAACCTTGTATAAAATATTTATCCCTGTCTCTTTACTTTAATCTTCTCAATGGGCCAAAGATCAGACTGTTTGACAGACAGAAAATAGTATCAAAATATGAATTGAAAAAGGAAAAAGTAAATAAGTAATAAAGTAAATAAGATTGTAGTGGTTTATATTTCTTATTATACCTTGTTTTACCTTTTCTCACCCATTCAGCTCTACACTGTAAGCACACAGAACAAGATAACAGGAGGCAACAGACGAGAAAAGGAGCTATATAGCAGAGGGGGGAGAGAGAGAGAGAGAGAGAGAGAGAGAGAGAGAGAGAGAGAGAGAGAGAGAGTAGGACCGGGATGCTACGTGCCTTACATGAAATATCCTGAGAAAGAAAGAAGGAAGGGATTGGGAAGAGTTTAGAGTTAGGTATAGAAAGAGACAGCATGAAAGAGGGAAAGTGAGAGAGAGAGTCTGCGGTTGTAGGTTGGGGATAATGATGGGGCTGGGTTATGTTGGGGCTGAAAGCACTCTGACAGTGTCCATTTACAGACCCCTTTTCTTCCTGGAGCAGCAGACAGAGAGTGCAGCCATCTGTCAAGATGCCTTACACTGCAATCATCCAGCTCTCTGACATGGTGCTGCAGAGAGAAAGGCCTGACAGCTCAGTGTTAAACCAGCATTAGTATTCAGAGTGCACAGAGACCAAAAGAGAGAGAGAGAGAGAGAGAGAGAGAGAGAGAGAGAGAGAGAGAGTAGTGTGGATGTGTATGCAAGGGAAAGCCAGAATCCCATACCCTGCTGACATTACAAGCTGACTTTGTGCACAAATTATTCAAAAGAGGCTCCTTTGTGAGAGCCCTCGTGCCCTGTCCACTTAGCCTCCGGGGGAGACAAATACTTGCTGCTGTGTTGTTTTTGTTCCAAAGCTTTATTGAAATTCGCATACCAATTTAGAGCAACTAAAAGGCAGGACTGACAGCACGTTTCCCCTTCAAACGGCAGCTTGGACGTGCGGCCGAGAAGATTTATCGGTGAATCTGTACTTTAAAATAAATATCTACACACTGAATAATTCCCCTTAATCTCTCCAATACCTATTCTGAAAATGTTGCTGTTGGCTTCATGATGAACTCACAGCTGTCAACCAGAAGGTTAGGGGCTCAAGTCCCTAGACTGACAGGTTATTCTTGGTCATGACCTAGAGTGCAGCAATCAGCCTCCTATAGCCCCAGGCAGTGCTGCTCCCAGACTGGACATAAACAGACAGGAAAATGAAAAAATTTACCTTTTAGGATAATTATATGACAAATATAAAACCTTTACCAGTCAAGTCCAATTACACTTTCAGATAAGCTGTTTTCAATTGAAGCACTTCATTTGTAACAAGCAGCTAAAAGCAAACACAGAATAGAATTCCCAAATATCCCACAGGGAAAAAAAATCTTACATGACACAAGGGCATAAAGGCGATGTGTGCTGTTTCGGGTGAGAGTTCATGATTCTTTAAAATTTCTCTTCTCTTTTCACTCTCTAATACTCAGTCCAACCTTTATCGATATCTGATATAGGATCAGGGCTTCTGGTAAAAAGAAATTGCCTGACATGCGCTAACCACTGACAGATTTTCAAAGTTTCAATTTTTTAACCAGATTAAGCCTAAGGCTAGACTAAAATAATTATTAGTCTTGATTCCCTAATTCATTCCCTAATGAAATTTAGTGCATGAATAGGCTTCATTTATGTGTTTTTAGGTTTCTGAAACAGGGATGAAACCTAGCATAGGACTATATTGCAGAGCCAATGGTGTTTTAATGGAAATTTCACTTTGGACGGAAAATATAAGTCAGTACAAGGCCTGACCCCACAAAACCAGCCCCTTGAGTAACAATCCTATTTAAGCACCATGTAAATGTCTGCTCTGAGCACATGACCTTGGCCAGTGAGGTTAAAATGCAGCACTGCAGGGATTAGTGCACTCCCATTAATAGTCTTCTTTAAAGACTGCTTTAAATCAGGTGCTCTTGGTGCAGAGCTGCTTGGGAATGCACTTTAATGCAGCCTTATTGTCTTGCCTGAAAGAGATTGCTTTGACACTGATTGATGACTGTAGATGGACAGCCTCGATCGATGGAAATGACAGTAATGATTAATCTCCTTCAGAAAAAGGACTGACAGGTTCTGAATCTCTCCAGAGGGAGGAAATTCACACATGCAGCCCTGGACTGCTCTCTTTCTCAAGCTCCAGGACACCCTTCCTAAATGAATCCATCTCAAAGATTGAGCACAGGATGCAAAAGTAAGGGTTTGCACAGACTGGAGAAAAACTTCCTGCTTTTTCAATGCCCATTATCAATGGTCAATAGCACACAAATGTCAAATTCATATAGCACGTTATAAGAGTAATTGTTTAAAAGAGGTGTGTAATAATAGTAATCGCAAGGAGCCATAAGAATGCGTAGCTAGCTAAGTTCTACAATTCATAGCCCAATTAGAGTGATTTCTCTATTGTTGTCTGAAAGGGTTTAGCTGAAAAGCAGCAGTTTTGTCATACTTTTAGGTGAGTGAAGTGGATTTTAAAGGGCTCATCTAACAGAAAAACTTTTTTATCTAGTTTTTGAAACAAATTCAGCGTTTTCAGTGATATCTTGAAAGCCCAACTCATTTATATACACCCTCCTATTCAGCCAGCAGCAGTTTAGCTCCACCCCTTTATGATGAAAGTAGAAATAACTTCGACAATAATGAGAATAGCCTCTTTCCCCAGTTCTCCAGCTCTTCTCCTTCCTACTGCATTCTCTTTCGTCTTTTCAGTCTTCACAAGAAATATTTATATCATTAAATCATTACACTTATAAGCAATTCACTTCAAATCATAAATTCATATGACATGTAAATCATAAAACATGACATGCCAATTACATAATTCTGTTTAGATATAATCATCTTATGCAAGCTAGTAAAATAATATCTTAATTTAAACTGATTTTAATCTGAAAATCAAATATAAAATGTATATATTGTATTATCTCCCTGTGATGGGCTGGCGACCTGTCCAGGGTGCGTCCTCCGTCCTCGCCCTGTGTGCGCTGGGTTGGACACCAGCACTCCCCCTAATAGAAGTTTGCTTAAAAACTAGACCATCAATGCCAAATGTATTTTGTTACTCCTGTTCTGATTGGTTGTTTCCTCTGCAGCTGACCAATTTCCATCAATCCAAAGCACTCCATCCAGGTCTAAATGTACTTTACTGACAATGAATACAATTTAATTCTCAGAAGTGCATGCTGAGATAATATAGCATCTCTTTCCTCTCCTCCCCTGTTCTTCTCCTATTCAACATCAGCTGATTGTTAATATCCTGTCAAGGCTTTATCGCCTGAAATGACAAACATTTTTTTTTGGACAAACCAATCAATGCTCTTCTTTTTTCCCTTGACTGCATGACGATGGAGCGTCTCACTGCTCATTTATATATTAATGCTGTCACCACTAAAAAGGTTACCATGCAGCTCTGCTGAAGTGTTGCTTCAATGAAAGCCAGTTCGCACAACTGAGGAACTAACATCATGGTGGGCAAAAAAAAAAAGAATGAAAGAAAGCAATAGAAGGCAAAAGCTCTATTCAGTAGACTATTCATACATCTCCAGGAGCTGATCACAGGCTTACAGTGGAAAATATTTTGAAAGATTGTAGCTCAGTAGGTGGTGAAGCATGTCAGTTTCTTGGGTTGGCCATCCTTAAGCCTTCCAGTTGCTGAAAAAATAATCTCATAGATGTGTACTGTGTGTAAGTGCACACTCGGCCTAAAGTTTATCTTTCACACCCTATTAACTTCTGAAATGTCAGCCCTGCCAATATTTCAAGGATGACCTATATCGACGATCATGCTGTAGGCATGGCCTCCAGGAGTGGGCATGCTTGTTTTGCCTTTTACTTCTCTGATCCAACCTTTGAAGTCCTTCATTTCTGTTCAGGATGCACAAATACATTCATATCACTCCTATCATATAAAACTTTAGCCCACAGGCAAAAACAGTGATATGTTAAAACCACATGACTTTTGCTGAATAAAGCATGGAGCTACAGCAGTCAACCATGACCCAAGTTTGTAGAAGGCTGCCATAATCATCCAATCATCTGCACCATCCCCATAGTTTATTCTGCTTTTTTGACCGCATGGCCTTTATCATACTCATCTCACGCAGCTATATACTCCCAAAGGTTCCCTTAGTGCTTGGCTTTCGCAATTACTGTGTAATGATTGATAAGCCTGTACTGCACAAGCTCATTCAGAGACTGTGAATCTGTGTGTGGGCCTTGCTCTGTGCATAATTTGAGCTGATTTAATCTACTGAAACAGGAGAGTAGAAGGACTCTCAAATTCACTGAGGATTACCTCCCATAAGATTGAGAGAATCAGGGAGAGAGAGAAAGAGAAAGACCTCACCAGTGCTCAGAGAAAGTCAGATCAGTCATTTCTGAAATAAGAGCGCACACTCTATTACATCACTTTATAATAAACGCCTATTTTGTAGCCAGTTGGAGTTAGCAGTTCAGCAGTGTCCAAAGCCCAGCCCGGGGCCAAATGTGGCCTGTGGATACATTTTAAATAGCTTGCGGCTTCCGACTTAGAATGCATTATAGATGACCCACCAGCCTACCAGCAATTCGCTGTAAAATTCCCTTTCACTTTGTGGAGGCAAAAGTGTCATGAACTTACAGTGTTTTGCAACACAGCATTAATGAGGTAAGGTCAGTCAAGACCTGCAAATTCATGTACTGAATGACATTTAGTCATTACTGCAGTCAAAAAGCACAACATTTACAGTTAAAATGGGTTAGGGTTAGGCCAAACACATTCAAAATCATTACTGTTACCTAGATGTCAAGGTTACAGACTTTAAGAGGCCAGAGATAGACCTGACATTCTGTGTGTGCATCATATATGAATGTTATATGTATGGCATGGAGGGGTTTGATGGGATTGAGAGTTTACACTGCAGGGAAGGCAGAAGAAGGTGTGGAGGCTACAACAAGTGCATACAAGTGCACCTGTGATAAACAAGTGCACCTGTGATAAAGCAAATTTATATTTACTATTTACTCACCAGAACTTTACTTCAGTTCAGTACTTTTCACCAGCCACTTCCACCACCCCTCCACTGGGGGACATTGTAGATCTCATATTATGAGCCATTTTCACAGCCATGGAGGAGAGGGTTGAGGGCCTGGAGAGTAAAATCAGACATGCTGGTAAGATAACTGATCTAATGTGGCCAAGGAAATAACAAAAACAGCATTTCCAAGTGTTAGTTCTTCATTCTATGGTAAAGGAAGGAGACCAGAAAATGGAAATGCAGTTTCTGCATCAGCTGGATAGACAAGTAGAAAAGGTGGGAGAAAAACTGAACCTGGAACAACAGCAACTAGAAAATTCAGTGGTGGAATGCATGAGGCGAAAGGATAAACAGCGAGACAGTCATCTGCAATCACAATCCCTGGTGGCTTCCCCTCCTCTTCCTGAGGTCTATAAGCCTGCCAGTAGAGCAAAATCAATGCTGCCAACAGATAGCTGTTCTAAAGAGTGTGTTGGTGCTTTTTCTTGTCTATTGGCAGGTTTCCACCTAAAACCCCATTCCAACTAGAATGACCCTGGTTCGGAGTCAGAGCTGATAGTATGTTAAGAGTTTGAGTTTTCTAGCTTTGTGGCCACTGAAATAACCGTGCTGTTTTAGCAGCTCTCTCTTTATTGTCAGATATAGCTAAACTTTGGTATGGAAGGAAGAGTATAGATTCCAGGCAACATTTCAAAGCTATCTCCCTTCACTCCTTTCTCACTGAAGACAAGAAAACTGAAATTGAAAAGTGCCTGAGAGCCTGGGGTGCATGAGAGTTAAAAAAAAACGAAGATTATGTTAGCATTAGAAGGGCATTACAAAAAAGAACCTTTTGAAAGCCATTCTCAAAAACTGCAACCCCAAATTAGCCAGCCTGCAAAGAGGAACAGTTACCAATGTGATTGAGCTGCTGAGAATAGGAGCTCTGGTGGAACATGATCTGTCCAGAGCCAAGAACCAGTGGAATAGGACATAGCTGGATTAAAGTGACAGAAAAACGTAAAGCAATGAAGAATGTGGCTTCCAACAGCTTTGGTGTCATCAAAGTGCTTTTTGACCTTGACTGCAGGCTCTATTCTTTCTGCTTAAGTCATCCATTCTATGTGATGGGCAATCAAGACTTGATTCTCATGGGTGGTGGGCCAGGACTACCTTTGAGCCACAAGACTTACAGTTGATTTCTGAAACGACAGTTACAGCCTACTTAGAGATCGGGGGAGCCATTCCTTTCAGAAGACACATCTTCCTGGCTTCCCTGTTGATATGTGACTGTTGCTGGTCCAACATTTATATGCACCTTTGAACCAGGAGGAGATACCAAGATGATCTCACAGGATAAACAAGAACTACGTCAACATCTGGCTGAGCTTCTTTATGCACAAACTATCTGAGTTCGACTACTGCAGTGTTCCACTGCATCACCACTTCAGACGACTTACTCATACTCTTGGGTAAATTGACTTAAGAGGATTTATTTACTCATGGGGCAGCGGTGGCCTAGTGGTAAGGAACTATGCCTCAGGATCAGATTGTCATGAATTTGAATTCCAGAACAGTAGGTTGACCTGAGGTTCCCTTGATCAAGGTACTGTCCCCTGGATATAGCTGCCCCCTGCTGCTGACAAATATAGTCACTTTCATATGCCATTTGCCTTACCAAGTCTAGAGAAGCAAGAGGATATCAAGGAGGCAAACTCACTGATTCAATGGCAAGGACCATCAGGATGGTTGCACCTGTACATATAGTCCAGGAGATACTAGAGTCATTCTCTAGTATGTAACCTGGTGCAGAACTAAGTTTTTCTTAAACAACATTCTGGTTAACATTCATCCAGCACAGCAAGGCCAAGATGAAGAACTTCCCAGAGTTTTAGTCACTCACTTTAATGGATGTGGACTGGTGAGTGTCTGTGAAAGATTTTGACAACATTAAGAAATCCCTCACATCTGCACCCATTCTGGAACCACATGACTTTTCAAAGGCTTTCCAGGTTCTGACAGAGGCCTGTGACTTTTTTTTATCCCAGGAAGAAGGTGAGCAAAACATGTTGATGGGTTCTTGGATATAAGAATATATCCAAGAGGGTAAAGAAACCACAATGATATTAAAGCAGCTACTTTTTAACTGCAAGAAATGTATTACTGCACTAAATGATGTTTTTGAGGTTCAGGCCTTTATGATATTTAATAAGGCTTAAAAATCAGAGACCTTTATTTTCTTTGTCTTACAGCCTGTAATTTTGAGCAATAAAATCCTGGTTTATTTTTACTGTGGCTATAATAATTGCAATACCAATTTCCTGGAAATGCGTTCTGAATAAGCTTGCACACTCACAAGGAAACAATGCAGTCTATCCTAACCACCTTCTAGAATGGCAACAGTCAAAGTTCCTACCCTCACTTCCATCCTTCCACGCTACCTTCTCGCCCCCTGCATATGGACATGCCTTCCTCTTCTTTTTCTTCTCCTTCAGACAACAGTAGCACAATTTCCACCCATGTGCTTTTGGCGGCTGGTGGTAGTTGTTATCACAGACCTTGGCTGATCTGGTAAGGTACTGCTGTCCGCATATTGTTTTGGCAAAAGTTTTACACTGGATGCCCTTCATGACATATCCCTCCCTATTTATCCAGGCTTGGGACTGGCACAAAGAAATACATACATACATTTTAAAACATACCAATAAATGAAAGCTAAGCTACAGAAAAGCTTGGTTATTTTCATATATTCTCCTATTCAGCCTACAACAGTTTCACCCTGACAATTCCTTCAAAACACTAACGATTTTTTTTCATCCTGGACTGCTATCTGAATGAGCCACGATAAATGACAATAATAAATCACATTATTTAAGCTTTATGTTTTAAAAATGCAGTGGTAAAATATAGCAATTATTTGGTAAGGCAAAAGGATGGGTTGGAAAAATAATTGAAAATATGATACATAATGGAATTGAGCATTTGATACATAATGCCACATAGACATCATTAAAGGACCTTGGAGGGTTAAAAAAATGAAGGAGCTGGATCCTTATGAGATGCAAACTATAAGTTGCTGCAATGTTGACCTTGAATGTATCAGGGGAAAAGAGTAAACATCCCTCATTCAAATCTTCTAAGGTTTATCATTTCTGACAAGGTTGTTTGCAATAAGGATAAAGGACTTTCCCTGATTGGAAATAGCATGTACATAAAGACTCTAATTAGTCACATCAACATTCTTCCCCCACAGATCACATCATCCGGCTTAGTATCTCCAGCAGACCCTTTATGCAGTGAATTCAGCAATCTGGCAGAAACATCTAAATAGAACATGGCATGCAATGAAATTTGTGGAACAACTAAATAAAGCAATGGGCATGTCTGTGTAGATGCTGTGAAATTAGATATTGATTTTTTTTTTATTATTCACATTGTACATGGAAAGGAACGGAGAAAAAGGCAACAGTTTAGGACAGAAGAATAGTATTCCTATAGAAAACCCAGATCTCCTGGATTCCTCAATATCAGCTTTTATACTTTTGAAGTCGGGCAAAAAGGCATGAAGGGGGGATGCCTGGCTGGGGGGTAGGGTGGTTTTATTGGGGAGAGAGAGAGAAAGATCATTCAGTCAAGATCAAAGCAGGCATGATTCCTTTTCTTCTTTAACATCACAGCAAAGTGGAGCCTCTCTCTCATACAGTAGGCAGCCGCACTGGTGAGACCTTCATCCTCATTAGCAGCAAATGAACATTTTCTCTTTTCCAAAAGAATTATATGAGCAGAAGCACTACCTTTGTGCAATCTGAAGTGAGTGTTCAACTCATTTCTTATCTTATTACATGCAGCTACTTTAGAACTATGTTCCATAACTATGGTTCTGAACACTTGAGGGGAACACTGCAGTGACATGCAAGGAAGCACTCCGATCTCAATCTAGCACCTTCTTTCCTGCAGGCAGACAGCCCTGTATGCAATAAACTGTAATCCAACATTGGTCCAAGCCGGACCAGGCAGATTAGATCCCACAGTGAGCCTTGGGTGCCCATGACCGTATTGCCAGTTAACCGGTTGTCCTTCTTTGGTTCACATTTGGTAGTTACCACTGCTACCACTGCATACTAACCCTCCACAAGATCGCAGTTTTGGAGATACTCTGACCCAGTCAGGGCCTCATGTTTATGCTTTGAGGCAAGAAATAATGTTGATCCTGGAATTTTTGGATAAATGACATCTTGAACAGGTTTCCTCTTAAATTATACTAAATAAAACACCAAAAATGTCTGTAAAAACTACGTTCATTTTAGTGTGTTAGGTCACTCTCATTGACTTTAAATGTATTTTCAAATCTTACATCATGGAAAAGTGTTTCATGTAGAATATAGTTTATCATACTACTAGACATGACTAGACATGATGACATGTTGTCTGAGATCATATTGAGTTATGTATTTCTGTAGTCCTTTCTAAAAATCAGCTTTTCTCTGCATTATCACTGTTTGGTGCTACAGGCATCCCTTACTGCTTTAGAAGCATGGTTCCCTTTGCAGCTGTCTTTGTGCACATAGGAATTCTGCTCAAGGGTAAGAGTACAGTGCACGTAATATTGAGAACAAAAAAGTGTAATAATGTTGTCTTATTTGTTTACCTGTCTTCTCTGTAACCTTCTTTATATCTACTTGATATAAAAAAAAACCCTGATGTTTTAGATATTTATACACAGTAATTTCTTATAAAGGGTTCACAGTTTTTACTTTATTGGAAACACCTACGCTTAATATAAAACCATGCTGCTTCTGTCTTTAATGTTCATTTGACATTTGTGGCACATATTAAGCCTTAAAAATCAATCCCAGTGTTTTGACTTGTGATGACTTGTGATGGTGGTCTACTGGTTGGATACTTGCCTGTGGACCAAGAGGTCACAGGTTCAAATCTCACCTCCAGCACTACTACCACTGCATTCTTGAGCAAGACCCTGAACCCCAAGTCGCTCCAGGGAGAATGTTCCTGTAGTAAGGAACTGGATGTCACTCTGGATAAGAGTGTCAGCTAAATGCTGGAAATGTAATGGCTAATTTAAAATGTATTGCATCACTAGTTAACATGTTTATATGTCAATATTGTTTGAGCAACACCTTTTTCTCAGAAAGACTTTACAGGAGAAGGAAGATAGCTTTCTAAACATTCAGTCATTTTAGTCTGTGTTTATTTGATCCATTTATAATGACAATGTAAAAATCAGCCGACATTATGTAAAAACAGAGACGCTTAGGTTTTATTTTTAGAGCAATGATAAGCAGACTGATGGCCGGACGGACGGACAGACACAGACAGACAGACAGACAGACAGATAGATAGATGGATAGATAAGACAGGTAAAAAAAAGTGTATGATCTGTTGTCATTGCCACCTTAAAAATGAGGAGCCAAAAAATTGGCTGCATGTAATCTCTGTGAAAGCAGTGACGTATAACTGAGATTGTATTAATAACTGTAGTATTTACCCTGTAATAAACAGTCTTGTTTTAATTCTAGGTGCTGCTTCTGTGGTTCCTCTTTTGGCTTTTTATTTACTGCTCCAATGAAAAGTTCATTCCTGGCTAAATAATAAGTATGGATTGGCTCTGCACAGTTGACACTAATGTTTATTACTACTGCTAATGCATGAGATAAATAATGCAAATACCAGCTCCTGCTGGGCCACAATAACTGAGTATACCTTCTACCGCATGATTGAATTCTTTAAAATGTAATAAATACTATTTATATTTTGTGTAAATTAAACCAACCTATTTTTTATACGCATAAAACCTTCACTGGAATTTCCATCACTGATACAATCATGTGGAGTCGGGATACATATGATAATTTGAACACTTCTATGATTTATTTTTAGCAATTCACCTTCAAAAAGGCAGTAGTCTATGAGAGCCAGTGATGGGGAGCTCTCCATGGTGCTGAATCATCTGCTGAAGCGTGGCACTCTCTGCTCTGAAAGTACAGAAGTCAGCAGGATGACCACTTCATGCGGACCTATCTCATTTCCCCCCTCTTATCTTTTTTCCCTCCTTTGATCTCCTCCCCTCTCCTTTTTCCTCTACACTCCACCTCTCAGCTCCACTCGCTACCCTTTCTCTATTAATGGAAACAGGCCACTCGTCCAGGATTCACTTTCTGGCAAAGTCTTGGCCAGACGCCAGGGCTGTTTCCTGTTCCTGGCCTAGACGAGCAGACAGATAAGGGCCCAACATCTCTAGCATCACTGAAGGGAAGGACTTCATGCCAAGGTTTGGCAGGAACCTGATTCACTGGTTCAGCAAGACTCCACACTGTGCTGAAAAGGGCAAAATGATTAAAGGATATATCCTCAGCCAGGAAAGGGAGGAAAATAATGACAAAGCAGCTATAGCACATGCGAATGGTTCATATAAAACAAGTTTCAGACAAAAACTGAAGTAAAACAGGGTTTTAATGTTCAGTGGCTGGTATTATTTTAGTTTGGTTTTGATTTAATAATACTAACCCTAACCCTAACCCTAACCCTAACCTAGTGAGTAAGGAAAACTAAGGGGACATCAGTTACCGGAGTACTTAAAGAAAAACATTGATTTCATAGCACTGGGATTACAGATTGTCCATATTTTAAGGTAAAAAAAATACACACACACACACACACTGCATGGTCAATATACAGTTGAGGCCAAAATGATTAGCCCCCCAGGAATTATGGAACATTTTTCTAAAGTTCTTCCCAATGTTAGCAGTATTGAAGAAACTTGATATAAGTGTAACGGTCCTGTGCCAGTAGAGGGCGCCCTGCTCTGATTGTGCACACCTGGGCATCGGGTGCCAGGTGTGCTTCATCGGGGGCTGGTGTTATAAGCCCCAGTGAATCAGAGCAGGACGCTGGTCATTCTGTGTGCGCACTGTGAAATTACTCGGGTTATGTTTTACATTTGTTATGTTGGTTAATATGTTTCGTTCTGTGCACTTTATCCATCATTAAAGTCCAGTACGAAGCTCTCGGCTCTGCGTTGGCGTCCAGCCCTCAACACCACCTCGTGACAAAATGACCAGCCGCCACAAATGGACGTCGCGAGTTGAGAGCTCCGTGGGGATGTCCGTGAAAGACCACCGGACCTTCCGGGTGCTGGAGGCTGGGGGGATAGGGGTTGAGCGGTGTTCGCTCCCCTCCCGGGATTGGCCGGCGCTGTGCCTGTTCCAGCTCCAGCAACTAGGAGGGCGTGGCTGCGGAGCCGGCTCCCGCGTGAGCCCCTGGGGAAGTGGGGCTGCGATGCCGGCTCACTTGTCAGCACAAGGTGGGACTCCAGGGACATCCGCCGTCACCGCGGAGGAGGCGGGGTTTTGAGGGACGAGGTCCAAGTCTGCCGGAGGAGGCGGGGTTTCGAGGGGCTGCGTCCAATCCAGACCGCTGGAGAGAGAGTGGGGTTTCGGGGGTCGCAGCCGAACCCGCCAGAGGACTGCGGTGAGAGCGGAGTCTACGACTGGACTTTGTCTGAACTTTTTGTTGAACGTTTGCATTACCCCTCTCCTTTCGGGGGATCCTGCTTCGGATGAAGCGCTGGTCATTCTGTGTGCGCACTGTGAGATTACTCGGGTTATGTTTTACATTTTTTATGTTGGTTAATATGTTTCGTTCTGTGCACTTTATCCCTCATTAAAGTCCAGTACGAAGCTCTCGGCTCTGCATTGGCGTCCAGCCCTCAACACCACCTCGTGACAATAAGCAAATATTCATCAGCGCTACTTAGTAGCTTTTGGTATATTTTGTAATATAAAATACATTTTTAGGCTTGCATAATATTAAATATAGTAAAAAATGGGGTGGTCAAAAATATTAGCCCTATGTGAATGTTTGCTTTCAAAACTTACCTACAGCAATTAACCAATCAGCTTTGAAACCACACCTGTGCAGTCAATTGGCTTCCTAACAACATTCAATCAGCATAAAAAGACTCCAGGGAGCAGGGCACTTGAACACATGAGGGATTACTGTTACTCACCATGCCAAAGACAAAGGAAATCAGTCTGGAGCTCAGGAAGAAGACAGTAGAGGCTCATGATAATGGGGAAGGCTACACTGCCATTTCCAAGCGATTCACAGTGTCTAGAACGGCTGTACGTTCCATCATTGCCAAGTACAAGGAGACAAATTCTGTAAGAAACAAACCTGGCCGTGGCCGTAAGCACAAGATTTCAAGAACTCTGGAGAGGAAAATAGTCAGAGATGTCTGCACGGAGCCCCGGACATCTGCCAAGATGATTGTTGCTGACCTGGCCTCTTCTGGAGTTGATATTTCAAGGAACACAGCTGTGAGGGCTCTTCATCGTGGTGGGCTTCAGGGCGATCGTCCCAGAAGAACCCCTTTACCCAAAGAGCGGCACATCACAGCCCGACTGAGGTTTGCCCATGAACATTTGAAAGGTAAAGATGAGTTCTGGAAGTCTGTGCTTTGGTCTGATGAGACTAAACTGGAACTGTTTGGGCACATGGATATTGCTCATGTTTGGCGAAGAAAGGGAGAGGCCTTCAACCCTAGGAACACAGTTCACACAGTTAAACATGGTGTTGGGAGCATCATGCTGTGGAGCTGTTTTGCAGCCTCAGGTACAGGGAGCCTTGTTCGGGTGCATGGCATCATGAAAATAGAAAATTATGGTGACATTTTCAGGGAGAATATGCAGAAATCTGCTCGTAGTCTAGGCTTAGGTCGTCGCTGGGTCTTCCATCAAGACAATGACCCAAAGCATACATCGAAATTTGTCCAACAGTTCCTCAAGGATACCAAAACCAAGATCCTGGAGTGGCCCGCACAGAGCCCAGGCCTCAATCCTATTGAGAATCTGTGGCGGGTGCTCAAAGTGAATGTCCATGCTCGGAAACCATGCAATTTGGACCAGCTAGAACAATTTGCAATGGAAGAATTGGCCAAAATCCCTCAGGAGACCTGTGCCAACCTAGTAAAGCACTACTCTAAGAGATTGTTGTCAGTTGTGGCTCAGAAAGAGTACACTATTGACTATTAATGGCCAGGGGGCTAATAATTTTGGATGTCTCATTTTTGCCCTTTCTTGTTTCAACTAGTATCAATACAATTTTATTGTATCAATAAAATATCCTAATTAAACTTAGTGGACATTGTTTTTTATAGTGTATTTCTTCCAAAATAACAAACACTTGTTGTTAATGGTCATTTTCATGGAGAAATCAAGAGTGTTGTCTAATTTCATAAGGGGGGGCTAATCATTTTTGCCTCAACTGTAAAAGCTGTTTTACCTCTGGATGACTCCAAGTCTGTTGACATAGCACAATGTACTCAATAAGAACTAATGTGAAAGGGAGGCCATGTACTGAAGAGTCAAGATCAGTGACTGATCCCCTTTTTAGCACTTATACAAATGCTTGACATTCTGCAAATGACATAAATGTAAAAGCTAACTACAGGATTAGAGTGAAGTGGCTTAGGGCACCATTGCTAAGAGAAAGCTGTGTGTGTTTGAAGGCCATTGTGAGGCTGTCACTGTTACTTGGCCTGTCACATAAAGCCCTCTCTGAAGTATTGAAACGACAATTTAATGACAATTTAATTATTCTTCCCAAAGCACTGAAGATGTTTGAGTTTGAGAATAAAAGATTAAATAAGGTATCATAGTTTTAGCTTTTATTTCCTGGTATTTACATCTAGATAAAATTACAGAGCAATGATGCAGAACACTGATGAACAGAGCAACATTCACCAAATCTTTCGGTCAAGGAAAACAACAACAGCTAATGACAGAAAAATTGCAAGAATGATAGAGAACAAACCCAAAACAACAGTCAGTAACATCATGAACAACCTGCACAAGGTAGGGTGGATGAATGAATATCTACAGTTTGAAGAAGACTTTGACAGTAGAAGTATAAAGGACCACACCAAAGGAAGGACATCTTCATGATCCAGAACACACAAGCTCATATCTACAGACACAGTGGAGGTATTGGCATGGCTTGGGCTGGCATGGCTGTTAATAAAACAGGTTCAATATTCTTTATCAATGATGGTAGTGGCATCAACAAATATTTTGTCTTCTAATTTCCAAAAAAAGCATCCAAATTAATTAGGAGAAGCTTCATGAAGCAGCAAGGCCATGATTCAAAACACACTGCTAGGTTAACAAAGAACTTAATTGGAGGAAAACGTGGAAAGTTTAGGTCTGGTCAAGTCTTCAGATCCTTAATGGAGATGCACACAAAAGAAACTGAAAGATGCTGTGGTAAAAGCCAAGGTAGAAACCAACAATTCAGCAAAACCAACAGCTCATAGGATCAAATATTAAATCATGTTTTCTGTTAAACTGTCTTTTCCAATACTTTTGCTCACTTGAAAATTGACTGCTCAGTTTCAACACGTGCTGTGCTCTGTGTAATTTAACATATTTAGATGCCAGAAAATAAAAGATTAAAAGATGAAACTCACTCAGTTCATCTTTTCATCTCTTTTCATCTGTCTTCAGTGCATAACAAAAACAAAGGAGTTCATCTTTGTGATAAAAAAAAAACACTTGGAGGGGATTGTAATGTTTACATAATTGCCTGATTACAAATTTATGAGAAGGTTGCATTTATTCATCAATTTCCAGAGTATTTTAAACTGAGGCTCAATAAAGAACACCAGCTGGGAGTGTTTTCATCAGTTGGGTCGAGGCAACTAAACAATTTAAAAAACCAAATGCATTTACTGAAACACATCTTTGACTTGGTGTTATAAAACATTTATAGGGAAGAAATGTTCGTCTGCTTGTGCTGTTTGTACTGTTTTTCTACTGTTACATCCTCAGATCAGACTTGTACATCATTTGGTTTTAGTACAGGGTAGTGTTAACTATGAAGTAACGAAAGCTTGGAAGAAATGTCATCTATCATTCAATGAGCTTTATGCTGAACAACCTCTGTTTTGGAAACCTCCCCTGAGAACCTAAGGGCACTGAACTTAGCAGAAATATTTATTAGGAAAACAAAGACCTCCATATTTATTCACTGGTGACAGGTGACTGAACCGCAGCAATGTGTTGTGTTGATCTATGCTCTCTTAATTATTATGTCTGATTATTCATTGAATCATTGCTAAGACTAATCCTCATTCTGCATTATGCACGCTCAACATTGGACACAATATACCTTAATTTTCCAAAGAGAAAACAGCTGGGAGTTCTGGGAGAACATACAAACTCCACACAGAAAGGACTTGGACCATCCCACCTGGGAATCAAACCAGGTATAAACAGTGTAAATGTATCCTCAAAAGTACATTATGGTCCTTCATTTTCAGTTTGCCCCTCAAATAAACCTTTTCAAAGCAAATGGTGCAGATTTGTACCTATCCATAACCTTATGTTTAAAGCACAAAAGAAAAATAGCATGTCTGGAGTTGGGAAGAGGAAACCCTGTTCAGTGTCACTGTAAGGCTTTGTTGTTGTTGCTTGGACATAAATGTGCAGCCAGGAGTCTTGTGCTCAACTTTATTAAACATAAACAAAACTCAAAAAACCACTAGAACAAAGGAGACCCCTAAAGCAATGACCAACGCTTTGCTCTACCTCATTGGGGCTTATAAACCCTGCCCCCAATGAGGCACACCTGTCACTCGAATGAACACAGGTGTGTCCATTCAGATCAGAGCGTTGCCTAAAGTGATAAACCCAACCCCTCCTTGGGAGCCAGACCCTGTCTTGCCCGGAGCAGGGCTCTTGAGGGGAGGCCAAACAATCAAAGCAAACACAACTCCAAAATCTACAACCCCCTTAATGGGCCACATGACTGAGACCATTCCATGGCCATCACACAGCTGTAAGTTCTTCAGCCTCCGACACAGCCATGTCCAGGGCTGCAGGTGGCAGTGAGGGGTACCCCAATGTACCTATCCTCGAGACATTCACATTCAGATGGCCCATCCTTCAAGGCGGGCACAGAAGCCACATTCTAGGAGACCCACATCTTGGGGCTAATGTGGAAGCTGGCAAAGTAAAAGTGAAAGTGAAAACCCTTGTCATTGCAAGGTCACAGCACAGCACACAGTGAACCACAACGAAATTGGACCTCTGCATTTAACCCATGCAAACACCGTGCAGCAGGGGGCAGCTATTGAAAGCACCTGGGGAGCAGTGACGGGGACGGTACCTTGCTCAAGGGTACCCCAGGGCAACCTACTGGTAAGGGGTTTGAACCCACAATCTTCCGATCCTGTGCCCAACTCCCTAACCACTAGACCGCTGCCCAAAAGAAGGCCTGCATTCCTTTGTTGGGACAGAAGGAACTGATGCAGCCTCAGTCTGTTTCTGGTGAGAAACTGAAGGCTGTGGTGGAGGGGGAGCGGGCGAGGTCAAGAACGCCAGCCGATCTAGGGACCGCCCCGCCTCTGCGTCCAATAGCAACCAGCGCCCTGGAGAATTTGGCCATTTTTTCGCTCATTGGGCCCCAGGGAAGAAATGAAATTGAAAGCACCAACAGCTCCGGGTACCGTGTAAGCTCTGTAGTTGTTGCCATCAGTGCCCTTTCGATCCACTCGGCACTCCACCAGGTTCTCCGCGATGTCCCCAGCATCACCCACAGAGCTCACAGAGCTCCAGGGTCCAAGAGGTGCCACCTTGTGGTCGCCCGCTACCAAAGTGATTCGATTGGGACTCGATTTCCTGGCTCGCTATGTTCTTCATCATTTGCAAGTTGGTCATTTCT
Organism: Hepsetus odoe; assembly: GCA_017165825.1. NCBI lineage: Eukaryota > Metazoa > Chordata > Actinopteri > Characiformes > Hepsetidae > Hepsetus > Hepsetus odoe. The sequence goes on along the minus strand of CM029372.1, from coordinate 2,883,863 downwards.
GTAGGGGTTTGTTGTTGCTTGGACATAAATGCACAGCCAGGAGTCTTGTGCTGAAATTTATTAAACATAAACAGAACTCAGGAACCACTTGAACAAAAGAGATCCATATAGCAATGACCAACACCCTGCTTTGCCTCACTGAGGCTTATAAACCCTGTGAAGGTATAAAGTCCATTCACATCAGAGCACCGTGTACTGTGACAGCCACAGCCATGGCCACAGCATAGCTGCCTCTGTTATGAAAAACTGAAGTGTGAGCTTAAGTCTGAACCTTTAACTAAGTCAGAAATCAAATTAAGTCAAAGAGATGCGTTAAAACCACTTTAATGACGAGTTCCAGCAGTCGAGGTCCAGTGTCCAATTAGCTCATCCCAAATTTTGGACCTAAATACAGTTCATACAATTGACATTTCCTTAGATGTTTACATTATTCCAGCCCTTTCAGGAGTTTCCATCAACATTTCCTCTCATAGCCAGGGTTGATGCCTTTCATTTTCCCGCATTTACAATCTCGCCATCAATAAACGAAAGTCTGGAAACTTTTACCCTACCATTGATGACCTTCTACTTCAGTTCCCACCATTATTTCAATCATTGCTCTGTCTGAATTTATAAAATTAGGATATAGTTTTGTTCTATGATCGGAGGATTGGGGGTTCGAACCCCTTCCCGATGGGTTGCCCTGAGGTACCCTTGAGCAAGGTGCCGTCCCCGTCCCGCTCCTCCCTGCGATGGGCTGGCGACCTGTCCAGGGTGCGTCCCCCGTCCTCGCCCTGTGTGCGCTGGGTTGGACGCCAGCACTCCCCCGCGACCCCGTTTGGGACAAGCGGCAGAAAATGGATGGATGGGCCTGGATACATGCTAATTAAATTAGTACAAGTGTTCGTGGTATACCTGGTCATTATCTTTTAGGTTTATATCACGGTTAAAGGATCTACCTGGAACTGTGGTTTAAGACATTCCATTTGATGTATAGGGATATGTGCTAGAGGGGTACTTAATACTTTCTACTACATGTTCTTATTAAATTGCGCTAAAACGTGCTAAACAACAAAAAACAAAACTCACTGAACATTAATCAGCCATATAGAGATATTTTGTGCATAAAAATACTGCAGCATATCTGCTCAGAAACAATGGTCCTTTGGCAAGAACACTCTTCATTAAATTCCACAAAAACTGTGAGCCTGGAGCTTAATGGAATGTGTTTCCATTGCTGAGCAGCTGTTTGCAAGCCTCACATCACCAAGCCTCACATACAGTTCCATTTAAGTAAAACCCACTGCCTCTGCAGTCTGCAGCAGAGGATACATGGAGTGACAAATCATACTTCCCTGTCTAGCAGCCTGGTGGACCAGTCAGATGCCAGGAGAACATTAACTGTCTGAATTAAGTCCTTGCTATAAAGGAAGCTGGAGGAAGGATAATGCTTTGGAGATATTTTTTAAGGATGGAACCCAGCCAACAGGGATGAACCCAGCCACTAGGGATGCACAAGTGAGTTTTTTTCTTTGTGCCGGTCCCAACCCCGAATAAATGAAGAGGGTTATGTCAGAAAGGGCACCTGGTGTAAAACTTTTCCCAAATCTAGTATGCAAACGGAAGAGTTTTCCAAACTAGATCAGTCGAGGCCCGGGTTAACAACAACCGCTACCAGTGCTGTTAGCCAACAAGCTGCGGGTGGAAACTGGGCTACCATTGGCCAAAGATGCTAAGATTTTTGTTGGGTGTGACGAGGATGGACAGGATTAGAAATGAGTATATTAGAGGGACAGCTCAGGCTGGAACTTTTGGAGACAAAGTTAGAGAAGTAAGATCGTGTTGGTTTGGACCCCTCAAGGGAACAGTCAAAATAACAAGATGATGATGATACTTGGGGTTGGGCTATGGCCTTTGCTCCAATCTTAATGCTTTAATGTAACAATAGATTTTGGCCAGATTTGTGCTTCCAACTTTCTCAGAACAGTTTGGGAAGCCCTTTTCTTTTTAAGCATATCACTTGGGTAAGAACATCAGACACCTTTGGGATGAGTTATAATGTAGAATACGAGTCAGGCCTTCTTGTCCAATATTAGTGCCTGCCAACAAATGCTCTTCTGAATGAAAGAGCAAAAGTTGCATCAAATGATATAATAATTTATTTTTATATCATTTGCATGAATCAATTTTTGTTTCAGTTTACTGTCTTTCAGCATTTTGATGTTGATGTAATTTTTTTCCAAGCAAAAAATAAATACGTTTGGTTTGGGTCTTCCTCCCAGTTAGAATGGCACAAATTTATGGCATCAAAACCTGGGCATCTGTTAGATCACGTATACAGAACTGAGCAGTTACTGCAGGTTCAGCTGTCTCATGTTGGTGCGTGAGCGGGGGCTCAAGAAGATGCAGAAACTGCCTACACACGTCATGGAGGAAGCACGTGTCAGCCATCATTCTGCCAGGTTGGAAACTATACAGCAGTAACGGAACCTCCCTGTGGGTGAGATTTGGCAGCAACTGGCGTTGGAAAAAAATGAGAAAGACAAAGTAATAACATACTTGGTAAATCAAAGGAATCTAAATAACTGTTGTGAATTAAAGCAGTAACTCCAAAAGCATATTTTAATGTCTCTGGTGGAAAGCAAAAATGATTACGAATGGAATCAGAATTACAATTTCAATGGAAAACTTTATTTCACAATTACACTATACCAAGCCACCAAATAAATTAAACATCAATTCAAAAATATACAACATAAAACAAAACAATATTCAACAAAAAACATCAAAATGTAGACAGGTTTCAGTAAAAAAAAAGAAAAAAAAAAGGCAAAACTCAAACATGTAAACTAGTCAATACACCAAAGCTCTTTCTTTTCTCTGAAACAGAACAATCTTCAATACTGTAAAATAGTCAACACTGGATACAATCATGCCCATGGAGGTACGTATGTGGTTCATTTACAGTGGACTGTCTGGTGACTAGCTTTTAGCCTTCCTGATCAGGATACACCAAGCATCTCAGAGTAAGAGCGCTGAGCAGCTAGAGTCCAAGTGGTAAGTTGCTTTTGTTTGAGTATCAAAAGCAAAAGCTGTTCCCAGGCCAGTCTGCTTATACTGAGAAGTCTGACATATGTGATCTTCAGCTGCATCATCATGTGTATGTTCTGGTATAGTACATCTTTAAAAAAGCTTTTTTGATGGAAAATGAAAATGTACACCAAGAGGTGAGGAACAGAGAAAGAGAAGGAGGGGCAGAGAGAGCGCCAAAGTGCAAGAAGCACTGAGAAGGATAGAAAAGATGGAGGGAGAGAGAAAAGGGCAATAAGAGAGAGCGTTGCCTTTTGAATGGCACTAGAGGCACAGAGGATCCACAGAGCAACAGACATGACCGTTCTGTAGGGAGAGAAAAAGAGAAGGAAAGAAAGAAAAAGGAGAGACGGGGAAAAAGAAAAAATGTTAGAGAAAACTGTTCCTCTTGACTTTTGAAACATCTTTAAAGTTTTTGCATTTGTGTATGTGTGCATCTTGCTGTAAGTGAGCCTGCACAATTCAGTCCCTCTTCAGATTCCATTTTCAGCAGAGATGACGTTGGTGTCCTTGGCTGACTATTCAGCACATGTCTCTGTAGGCTGAGGAATTCTTACATCTGACTCTGGAGACCTCTGCTCAATTTAAAGAGGCTTCATACCAGTGGCCTTCACTGCCTCAGCTCAGTATAGCTGTTCTTTAAGCACAAAGCCGTCTGTGAACTTGAGAAACTGAAGGGTCGGACTAACTCTTGATCTAATTTGCATGGTCAGTGGGATTTACAATGAGTTTTTCTTTTTGACATTTTCTTGACTAAATTTTCTGGACTAAAATAAGGAGAATCCTTCCTATTAGTTAATTTGTTATGTTATATAATTCAGGCCAGTGGTCTGCGAGAGGCAGAGAGGCATTTTGGAGCCTGGGTTCTTGTTAGAGTCTGCCAATAGTTATCAGCTATCTTTGCAAAGCATCCGGGCAATTCTTTATCTATTGACTGCAATGCATGGAATAAGGGCAAGATTTACCATCAAGCTGGCATTTTGACCAGTGCAGGACTGTCCATGTCTCAGCATTTAAAGTTTTTTCAAACATAGTCTCCACTTTTATTATATTTATTTTAAAACATTTGCAACTCTAACTCTAAATGAAACAATTCTAATTCTAAATTGAACTAGTAAATGGTAATAAAAGTCTGATGTAGCATCTAGATACTGGTTGTAAAGCAGACATATCCAAGACCATGCACTCAAATATTAGCCTGTTACAGTAGTTTGGCCCTGACCATTCATTTTGAATTTATAAGGAGTGTTTCAGCCCCGACGGTTTTTGGAAACGGTTCAATGCAGGATAGTAACACAGTGTGTCTTTTTCTTACCTTGCAGTGGCAGAGAGAACACTCAGTGCCATGCTTGGTCCAGGCGGAGCCGCTAAAGCGTGTGATGCCATACTCGTCCACACAGGTTTTGGTAATGTCGTTGCGCACCGTGTCGGCCTGACATGGGTCAGACACACAGCGGGGACAGCACTCACCCTCAGGAACCACCAGGTACTCACAGTCCAGAACAGGAGTGCATGGCATCGGCCAACAGTCCACCTCCCCATGCTGAGAGAGAGAGAAAATCACACTTATCATCTGACACACACACACACACACACACACGACTGTATGTTCTGCATCTTCAAAACAGAATACCAAACACTCACACATTTTTAGAAAAAATGTGTGCTGAAAGAATTTTTTTTTTTTTTTAAAGAAAGAACATACTGAGCCTGTGTGAATTTTTTTCGACTGAAGGCTAAAGTCTTAATAAAGCACAATAATAATCCAAAGTTTAAAAGGGAATAAACATTCCATTAATGTATTCTAAAATATTCTCTCTAGTCCCCAGCACATCATAGGTTACTTGTCAATTTTAGCTGTGGAGGATATTTTAGTGTTTGGGTCCACTTATCCCCTTAGAGGAAATGGTCACTACAAATCAATACAAATGTATTCTCTGACCAAATTTATCCTGTGATGAATCATTTCTCTCTTGATATTAGTAGTCCAATATGCCAAAGTCCCCTGTCCAAATGAATGGTTTAATGAGGATACAATTAATTTAAATCATAGGCAATGGCTCTAGCAGTTATTAGATCTCAAACACATTATGAACACTGTAACATAGTGCAATGCCTTTCAATAAATTCTCCCTTCCAAACATTCAATTTTATATAAACATAGAAGCAATAAACAGCCTGTTTTTAAATGATACTTTTTGTGATGCAAAACCAACATATTTACATAAAGTAGTGTTCAAAATCTATAAAAGTCCATCATTTCTTTATATTTTGCTAAAGATTCAACCAAAAATACAAATGTATGCTTTGCAAAGTAGGTTCTACATAAAAGTCATCCAAACACTCAGCGCTCAGCATCAGCAGTGAACTAATCACAGCTTGATCATCTGGAATCAAAGGTGCAATTCAGGGTTAAGGGTCTTGCTCAGGAACCCAATAGCGGTAGTGCTAGAGGTGGGATTCAACCATAGGTGGGATTGATCCATAGGTCTGTAGGCAAGTACCCTACCACTAGACCAGCTCCACCCCACTCACGGTCGTCTTTTGACTGTGTTGTACAGGGCAGCCAATCCAAATCATTAAAAGGCACAGTAAGTTAGACAGTTTAGCCAGGCAGATTAATTAATAAACAGTCCGTTTATGTAGTTAAAATGAACAGTTAGTTTATTTTAAGGCATAAGCAGAGGTTGGGAAATGGTCATGTTGGGATAAATTATGATGGTTATTTTTCTGATACACAAAAACGAAAATCTAGAATGTGGACTCTTAAAAAAAAAACACCTTGGCCATTCAGTGGTTTTAATTTTGGTGGCTGAAGATTGGCCAAAACAATTTTAATTCTGTTACAGAAATACCTCTATCAAACACCCAGTGCCACAAGGACCTGTGATTGGTCATTCTTGCATTTGCGGCATTTAGCAGACGCTCTTGTCCAGAGCGACTTCCATGTCCTAATTACAGGGACAGTCCCCCCTGGAGACACTCAGGGTTAAGGGTCTTGCTCAGGAACCCAGCGGTGGAACTGCCAGAGGTGGGATTTGAACCTGGGACCTCTTGAGCCATAGGTCCATAGGCAAGTACCCTACCACTAGACCACCGCCACCCCTAAAGTTTCCAGCTTGCATGAAAGTCTGGCTACCAACTGAGCTATCCAGGCTCTTACTTTGACTTTTGAAAACTTGCTTTACACATTCCAGAAATATCAGTGCAACATGAGTTTAATTTTACCTTTCTTACATAAATATATGTATTGTATATCTCTTATATTATTATTATTAATAATAATAATAATAATAATCATCATCATCATCATCTTGAGCCATAGGTCCATAGGCAAGTACCCTACCACTAGACCACCAACATTGTCTCATGAACACACATTTGTATCTTGCAGATACAATATACTTAGCAATATCAGTATTACAGAGACTATAATTGTGATGATGTTCAATGATATGTCATGCAGCCCTATGTCAACCCAGCTGAACATCTTTGGGAATGAGATCTTAAACATGTGTGTTGGGCAGCAATCTCTCCCCCACAATAATCAAAACACCAGCTGAGGAAAGAGCTCAAAAAGAAGAGTATCCACCTCTATAGTTTCAGAGACTTTATTTTTTATTTTTTTGTTTCATTTGTTACCTGCTGGAAGGTATTGTAATCGTTATATTATATTATATATATTATGGGAAATTTGATCAAGGTAGACAAAGGCACATAAAAATGGTAGTTTTGTTTTGTTGCAGCTTTGGTATCTTGTGAAATGATTTCATCAGTGTTACTTCGCTGAACTTCTGGGACAGTGTGCTGCAAGGAAAATATTACACAGCATGATTATCTCACATCTATAGCACTGTTATTGAGGTACACATATTTTCCACACTTGGGACTCTCGTGTCCATCTCCGGTGGTGTACTAATTCCAGCTAATATGTTATAGCACTCTCGGGACACAAAGCTCTTACAAATCTCATTACATGGTTCCCAGTAAAATCTCATTATTTCTGTTCTCGGGTTTCCCATTTGCAAACATGCAATGGGATTCCCAAGGACAAAGACATGGTTCATTCTATACTTTGTATGGTTTTGTGGAACAAAATGTGAAGATTTTGGCTGCTCTACTACTCTACAGTATATCTCCTATTGCAGTAACATGTTTTTATAGTGTACTCTGACACAGCACTGCACTACAAATTTCTACACAAAAAAACCCCCCAGAATTTACATGATTCAAATGTGTCAAGTGGCTGCACATGAGTAAAATTAATTACATCAACACAATTACAGGCCAAAACAGTAAACTAAAAATACGGCAACTGCATAGGTGTAGCATGTGTGCAGTGATTCATAAATATCTTTTTACAGCTTGCAGTTTTTTTTTTTTGAGAATAGAAAATCTTTTCAAAGCACTGATCAGGAATGTACATGGTTGATTTCTATTTTTAATTTTTTGATTTTTTTTTAGATTTTTTCTCTTTGTTTTTGTGGGCAATTTGCTTTGATTTAGGTGCAGCAGTAGCATTTATACAAAGTGAGTGTTCTTATCAGCTTCATGTTAAATAAACATCACACAGATCTTCCATTAATCCACTATCTGCCGCTTGTCCCAAACGGGGTCGCGGGGTCGCGCTGGTGTCCAACCCAGCGCACACAGGGCGAGGACGGGGGACACATCCTGGACAGGTCGCCAGCCCATCGCAGGGAGGAGCGGGACGGGGACGGCACCTTGCTCAAAGGTACCTCAGGGCAACCTATTGGGAAGGGGTTCGAACCCCCGATCCTCTGGCCGATGCCCTAACCACTAGGCCACCACTGCCCCATCACACAGATCTTCTAAAATCTAAATGGTTAGTGGATCCCATGTCTTCAAATTGGACAGCTTAATATATGTACACCCCTAGTTTCAGTTTCTTTTCTTTTCTTTCTTTTCTTTCACTCACTCTCTCATTCCCTCTGCCTCTCTATATCTCTTTAAGTGCTGCTGGTTCTAATGCAGTCTGTTTATTCTCTTACTCCACATTCATTACACATCCTATCTCATGACACTGTAGGCCACACACAGCTCCCTGCGCCTCTTTCACTCCCTTCCCTCCGTCTCTCTGACTCACCCCCACTGTCACCATCAGTCTTTCAAGTTCTCTTTTGCGTGTATTTTTCTGCTTGTGAAAGAATGATAAAAACATAATCTAATGAAAAACACAGTTCTGGAGATATAGAGAAAAATAATGAAGAGAAACAATCATGCAGCATCAGTAAAAAGGGTGAGATAGATGGAAGGCAAAATAAAAGCCTTCATAATGAATGCAGGCCTGTATGCAAATAGAACCCACCAGATGAGTTATTTCATTTGATCAAAGTCATGCGTCTCCAAGAAGGAACAAGGCAAAATCAAATCACTGTAACTTATTTTCTGAGTGCAACGCTAGGGTTGGCACAAATAACAGCTAATGGTACACAGTTCTCCTGTAAGGTTAAAAACCTGTTATTGACATTTTTATTTCAATGACAGTTTAATCATTGTTGTTTCTGATTGCATTTACTGAAGCTTCAGAAATCAATAGTGTATCACAAAATATTTATATTGGTCAGGCTTTAACTATGAGAAAGGTTAGCTGTTGCTGATCTGAAATCTCAGCAAAGTCAAGGCAAGATTGGAACCTGCCTCTTTACCCAGATCAATAAAACCCTAGAGATTTACTGGCTCTTCGCAAGCTGAATTTTGCGATTCAATTTCTCTTGGAGTGGATAGGGTTCCTGAAAAACTACAAAAAACCCCGCAAGGTTGTGGCTGAGCTGGAGAGGTCCCAGTCTGAAGGGGATCTGAGACTGAGATCGGTGGTGCTCACTCTCTACTGCAGCTCAAGTCTGCCATGCCATTCCTGACACATTTCACAGAAACCTTTTCAAAAAAAAATAAAAATAAAAAAAAAAATAAAAAAAAACTTTATGTTCAAATAAATGAAATATCAATACTATAAAAAAAAATATAAATAGGTATTTACAGCATTTATGGGACAAATACAAAATAGCATTCATGGTATAAAGAATTTATAAAAAATCTTTAATTTTAACAACATCTAATAAAAAAAACATTTCATATAATACTTATTTGAGCTACACTGAATCTGAAAGTCTTTAACATACAGCTTTCATAGGATTATCTCATTTCATTTCTTAAATAGAATTTGAGTTTGTTGTTCATTTAGTTAAAGTAACATTTTAAGTTAGGCTAAACTGTGGGGGGTTAGTCTGGTTACAGTGAGCAAGTGTTTTCTTTAATTCGATCGCATGCTACGTGATTCTGTTTTTGCTGCTTGTTGTGTGCATCATGTCACTAGAAACACAAAACACTCCTGCAGTGCTTTCATTCACGAAGAAACATAGCACTGCAGAAATGTTCTGCCTCTCAGACCGTGCCGCTTCTGGTGGAGATAAAAGTCATGCGGTTTGGAGATAAATGTGTGCAGAGAATCAAAATGAGGAACCAGCTGTAGAATACAAGCACTTTCTCCAGATTCCTAAAAAAATGGATAGAGCCCAACATAGTGCAACAACCTAATGGCCAATCCTCTACCAGTTTCAGAGAGTAGGATAGCAGAGGCCAATCAAATTTCTGTAGTGGGGATGACATTGTGTACACACTTAATAGATGAGTTGTTTATGACCTTTGTACTTTGCAGAGTCTTAAACTGGAGCCAAGTTTCAGTGCAGACTGACCAGATGGTCATTGCTAGAGTTCTTGTGAAGAGAAGACATTAACTAGGCATGACAGGGACTACAGTGTGCTAGGAAAGCTTTTGCTGGTAGTTATTGTATGTTATGTAACATAAAAACCTAAACGCCTATACCTCATGAGTCTTCCTAACATTTTGCATGATCAATTTTTGTACTCTGTCCTCTGAGTTTAAAAGTAGGCGTCATAATATGCGTAATGTGTATGATACGGGCTGTACAAAGGATGCATGTAGCTTTGGCATGGTGATCAACTCACCAAGCACTGGCACTGCTGGCAGTTCTCCACCCAAGTGTCTCCATTGTTGTATGTCAGAAGGCCATTCTGGTGCAGACACTGGGAGGTGAGACGAGGGTCACACTCTGGACAGCATGATACATCCACCGTTGGGTTCTCGCAATCGCACACCATTCGCCTACACATCACCAGACCAGACTAAAGACAGGGCATAAAAGAAGATGGTCACCATGGTAATCTTGGGGTGTATCCTATCAGACCTCTTTTGCTATTTAACATTAAGATGAGGAAACAGAAGACAAGAGCATGACTTTCTTTAAGTCATAACAGAAGATATGAAGTGTGATGCATCATGAGTTGGCAATGTTGAACCAGAATAACTGGACAACAGACTAGAGCTAGAAACTAAACCTTACACAAGGTTACAACTAGCCTGGTCAACTTAATTTGTTAAGATATGAATTTGTTGAGGTTTGTAGTTTGAGTATTCTTTTTTGAGCCTAAGTCTTGCAATTGCATTTTCTTAAACAAACAAACAAACAAACAATAGTAATAATAAAAATGATAACCTTATTTTGCCTCTACTTAATGCCCCTAATTTCTTGTTCTTCTGTGTCTTCTTCCCATGTGTTTAGTGTTTAGTATTAAGTAAAACACATCAGAGTTTTCAGTGACCTAAATCTATAAATACAGACCTTGAACTACAATCAACACTAATGATAGTCTAAAACATTTAACTACAATTAATTTTACAATTAGTTTCACTAACTACCACTTGGGTGGTGGTGGTCTAAAGACCAAGAGGTTGCAGGTTCGAATCTCACCTCTAGCACTACCACAATTGGGTTCCTGAGCAAAGCCCTGAACCCAAAGTAGCTCCAGGGGGGCAGTCCTTGTAATCAGGAACTGAAATTCACTTTACTGAACAGTTTATCACTTGGGGCAGCAGTGGCCTAGTGGTTAGGGAATTGGCCCCCGGATCCCAGACCAGTAGTGTCACAGTTTGGTTTTGTTTTGTTAAGGAAGAGGGAGCTCTGTTCTGACTGAGCACACCTGAGCTAATCGGTGTGCTTCATTGATGCTGCTATTTAAGGCCCAATGAGTCAGAACAGAGCGCGGTTCATTAACAGAGGCTAAGCCTCCAAGTAATGTTGGTTTTTCTAGGTCCTTGTGTTTTGTTTGGTTACTATGGAAAATAAAGTTTTGTTCCTGATCGTTGGCTCTGCATTGACGTCCTACCCGCACCACACCAGCGTTACAAGTAAGAGTTACCCTGAGATACCCTTGAGCATGGTACCGTCACCGTCACTGCTTGCCAGGCGCTTTCAATAGCTGCATGTGTTTGTGTATGGGTAAAAACAGAGGTGTAATATCATTGTGGTTCACTGTGTGTTGTGCCATGTACTCACAATGACAAGAACAGTCACTTTCACTTTCTTTTTTTTCTTTTTTTTTACATTTCGTACTTAATATGCATAATTTAAGCAAAAGGAGATGAAATCTATTAAACTGATCCTGTATAAACACGGATATTAAAATGGACAAAAGGGTGAAATATCCTTATATTTTTTTCATTCCTGTTTACACTACTCTTCCCGTTAGTGTGTAGCACTAGCATTGTTCACCTGGCAGGAGCAGACAGAGCACCTGTCATCATCCAGCACCCAAATCTGCCTGTTGTGTTTCACTTTCCCTTCATGAACACAGTCTCCTGAGCAGTTCCTTCCATGAGGACACCGGCAGTCATAACCACCATCCATGTTGAAGCACACTGTGTCGTTAGCACAGTTATGCCTCCCAGTCTCACACTCGTCAATATCTGTAAAACAGCGAATAAACAGAAGTTGTCTAATTCAGCCTGAACTGAATGTTGTAAGAAAGTTCTCAGAGGTGAGTCAGCTTTTGGGTTCTGGTTATGGTCCCAGGACAGGAAAACTAGCAGTTGTCATTTTGCCACAAACTATTAAGTTTTTTTTTTTTTCTTTCCCAGTATCTTTCTAACATGATGGTGAAAATGTAGTATTTATTGATGTACTCTTTTGAGCTGAGATTTCCTCCTACTCACGTTACACATTACACATGAGACCTTAGCATGCATTCAAATGCAGAGAAGAACTTTTGAAAGTCACATTTAGTACTTATGTCTCTCCTAAACTCCTTGTGATCCCAATATTTGAAGTACCTCATAACTAAGCCATCAGAAGCGTAATAATTGCAAGACCCTGTGTGGTGTTGTCCAAGCATTAGCCCCATTATCAGGAACCCAGGAGTTTTATGCCTGGTGATCCCATTTGTTGCTGGTAATCCCTAACAGCATTACTGGTCTTGCTCTCTCGGAAGAAGTGGAATAGATGCCCTCCTCTCACATAACTCAATGTGCCATGGTAGCCAGTGTATATATTGACTTCATATTATGAAATGGCTGTTAGTATTTTCCTCCAAGCATTTTAAACTGTCCATCGATGTAAGTTTGAAAAGATGCAGTGACAATTCACATGATCTGGAGGAAATGTTTGCTCTCTTTCATCCTTGTGGGATAGAGGGGACCTAGAAAATGGGTGGAAGTGGCCATTACTGAAATCTGGAAGAAAATCAGGGAGAAAGATGCCCCACTGGATCTTTAGCAATGCCATAGAAGAAGCATGTTTACAACTGAGATGTGTGACTGTGGAAAACCTTTACAAGGTGTAAACGTTGACATAAAGGTTCCATCCATCCATCCATTATCTGCCGCTTGTCCCAAACGGGGTCACGGGGGAGTGCTGGTGTCCAACCCAGTGCACACAGGGCGAGGACGGGGGACGCACCCTGAACAGGTCGCCAGCCCATCGCAGGACATAAAGGTTCATAAGCAATTTAAAGCATCCTCCAAGAACTTTTTCATTAAGTGAAGGTTGTTTATACCACACCTCTATGGCCTTTCACTCTCACAGTTCATTTAGAGAGAGAAAAAAAAAACACTCTCCAGCGGAAGGTTATTTTGGGATCCAAAAGTGGTTCAACACACAATGAAAACTTTCTGACACCTTTATTGTTAGGAGTGTAGGTGCTGTTTTTCTTCGTTCCCACTACCTTCACACGACTCCCCGTTGGCTGAAAACATCCCATTGTCATGGTAGCCATCGCGACATTCGCAGTGATACCAGCCCGGCAGATTCACACAGGTGGCTCGACTGTCGCAGTCCACAAAGCCATCCGCACACTCATCAATGTCTGTATGGTAAACAGAAAAACAATAGAAAGAGGGACACATTAGCACAATTCAATTTGAGGCTTAAGTTGATTTTCCACATCACAATTTGCCAGTGCTCTGTGCAGTACTACTACCGCCAAATAAACTGCAACAGCAAGTCTTTGAGCTCTGCTTCCTCTGCATAGCCAAAGACCAAAATAAATGGTTCTCCTCTGTTCCCTCCCCCACAAATGGAGAAGCAAAAATGAAAACCAAACAAAAGCTAAATGCACCTATTCACAGTCTTTTCCTAATTTCCCTCATGTCCCTGATCTTGTGCCATTATAACGGCCTATGTGAAACATCCTTCATGGTGTCCGTCAATTCAGTAACACTTCAGTTTTGGAGCCATTCATTGTTTAAGAGGAATGGAGTAGTTCTTAGGCAGACTTGGCATTTACTGCAACAGTGACCATGACACTGTTTTTGAATTGAAACTATCTACTGTGTCTCTTTTCAATAGATGCCTTCCATCTGGCTGATTTTAGTCACCTATCTCAGCGCCTGCTATTCTCTTTGTGTTGCCTGAAACAGCTTCAAGGACGTTTGATGTAAGGTGTATGGAAGCTGAATAGTCCCTGCTTGTCCTTGTATTTTTGCGCATGCGTGTGGGGCACGTCTTTATACTTCTGTGAAGCTGAAGTGAATATTTTAATGCATGCCTTGGCTTTTAAGTGGCTTACTTTGACACAGTCGCTACTAAAAATCGCTGCAAGGGCTTCCTCATTAATATTCCCATTACAAAGACCATTCCACTCAATGGTCATGCACCCACAAGTGCACAGCGGCAACTATCATCAGAGGCTTCACTGAACCCTGTCTGTCTTCAAAATTGGGTATGACCAACAAAAGAAAATCCAACATTTATCATATATAACTAACAGAAACCTCTCAGCACATTCTGAGGTTTTCTGCTGCTGGAAAGTCTTTGCAGTCTATAGAAAAGACAAAAAGTGTTGTTTTTTTTTACTTTAATGAGCTGCATGTGTCCTTTCCAGCAGGAAAACTAGTCTCCTCAAAGAAATTTCCCTACTGCTCTCCAAGATGTCTCTCCTAGAATGTCAAATCACCACCCAAACAACTGTGACAACACAACACAAATGACACTGAATAATAAACAGATCCAGGCAGTGTTACAGATGACATTTATTCATTTTCATCCCTCACCCCACCCTACCCCACACCTTTCCTCAAAGGAGAGGCTGGCATTTGCACTGTCAGTAAGCGATAGGGACTATTGATTGGGAGTGTATTCACAGACAAGCCCCTGGAGCGAGTGCTGTCCTGCAGTCTTGTCACTAATTTGTCATGGAATGTCATGGTTAGACAGCATAATGCATAATCTTCATCTTAATTCAACACGAAAAGTAGAGATGCCAACCAGCCCCAGATCAGCAGGGATATGGCGGCTCTTTTCGCAGCAAGCAACAACCTTGGTCATCTTAGAGATGGCACCTTGTGTCGGGCCAGCATTAGTAAAAGCTAGGGCTAAATATTGTAGAAGAAAAGCAAAAAAAGAATAAATTCAATTCAAGTATGTAACAAATTGAATCACTGAATCAGGGATAGGATAGAAGCAGTTATGTCTTGTCATGACATGATGGCAGGCATCTGGCTAAATGTTTAACTAGACATCAAGCTGGGCTGCAATATTAGTAAGAATTAATCGCATGGAATTTAGATCAAATTATTCATTATCTTAACAGTTTGAGCATGGTGCTTTTAAATGGCTATCCAATGAATGGCATTTTAGTATTTTAAGAATTGTACTCATTCGTTTGAAGTATTTTGAAACCCCTTTTTTATTGAAATAAATTTAAATACATTCAGATTTCTATTTGTATAACCATGCCCATCCCTCAAAATGAAAAGATCTCGCTGTGTCTTCATTTGTGCTCTGAAAACGATTCTGTGAACAGCATAATGACTGATTGCAAGTGGGAAAAAATGACTGACACATTACAAAAACAAAGCAGCTTCCTTTGTCTCTGTATGTCATGGGCTGTAGAGCCTCGGGGTCAAATCATTAATCTGAGTGAGTATTCTTGAAACAGAATTATTCTTTATTCCCTTTAATACAAGTGCTGCCACCTCCCACACGGATTTCCTTTATCTGTCCGGCTTCTCTTCTTCCTCTCCTCTCTTCTCACTAATGAACAGATTCACACCCACTGCTTAGTCTCAACAGACTGACTGTAGTGCTGGAGCCCTTGAGGAAGCACAAGGCCTCTGTAGTGTCACCTGTGTGCATGTGTGTGCGTGTGTGCGCACATGTGTGTGTGCGCGCATGTTTTTGCTTCTGTGGCCATAAAAATGCTTACAAGCACCTCAGCAATAGTCAGTCACGCACACTCAGTGCTCGCCAGTGTGAACTCCTGTAAAGATTTTCAGTGAGTGCATGAAGACTTCTCCACCTGGTCAAAGATGCAAAGTCTAGAGATCTGCCAAAAGCGCAGGCACCTGAACAATAGAGCAAGTGGAGCGCTTTCACCTCCGTCACATATAAAGGCCTGCAAAAGAGAATAATTCTGAGCTTGTTGGTTTATTGATGTACCACACTCACTTGTTTCGTATTTTTTTAAATGATTTAAATTTGACAAATTTAACACAAGTAAATGCAAAATCTTGTTTTAAACAAGCTTTTCATTCAAAATGCTGTCACCAAACACATGGTTCTGTATGAAAAAGATGTGGGTCAATAAATACCTGTTGCCTCTAAACTACACTATCTACAGAAAATACAGAAAAAGAGAAAAGGTCTAAAGATCAGAAGAAATCCTACAAAATGAGTTAAATATAGTTTTTAAAAAAAAAAAGGGTTTTCAACCTTTCTAAAACTTCCCATGAATCCCAGGATCCCATGAACCACAGTAAGAGACAATATTTCCAGCTGCAGAAAAGTAGTGAATGTTCTAAGAAGTGGTCAGCCTACCAAAAGTCCCACAAAAATCACAAAGGAATCTAGATTAACAGGAGTTCTAGGGAACTGTTACAATGTACATGAAAGAGCCTTTAAAATAGAATGGGCAAAATTACATCAATGATCAAGTTCGAAAAGGGAAAGCACGCACAACCAAGAGGAACCTTAAGTCTTGTCTCGACTAAACCCAGATGTTCTTTGGTCTTTCAGTAGTTTACTCTGAGGTACCCTTGAAAAAGGCATTGCCCCCAACACTGCTGCCTGGGCATTCAATATGGTTGCCAACTGCTCCACTTGTTGAATAGGTGCTGTGATGTGTCCATAATGACAAATAGTCACTTTCACTAATAGCCTGTAGATTTCCTGTTTATAATACCCATTTCAGAAATATCAGTAAAGAAACACTAATTTGAATAACCGAGACCATACATATCAATAGACTTTATGTCAGTCAGTCAGTCATTTTCTACCGCTTGTCCCAAGCGGGGGCGCGGGGGAGTGCTGGAGTCCAACCCAGCTCACACAGGGCGAGGACGGGGGACAGGGGGAGGAGCATGATGGGTACGGCACCTTGCTCAAGGGTACCTCAGGGCAACCTATTGGGAAGGGGTTCAAAGCCCCGATGCAGCCAACGCCCTAACCACTAGGCCACCGCCGCCCCATAGACGTTATGTCTTCAACATATTAATCAAGCAATCCAATTTAATCAAGCATTAATTATACTTATTAGTAGACTGAAAAAATGCACATTTAATAAATACTTCCTTCTAATGGTGCTATTTGTAAGCTTTGCTGTAATGAAATAAGTCAAGATTATTGAATTCTTGAGCAATAACCAGGGTTAGTTTCCCCTTTCTTTTAGCCCACAAAGCAACTTCAGCTCAGTTTCATCACTTTGGAAAAACTTTTTATATTTCCATTTCCTTGTGTAACAAGGCATCATTATTTGAAACAGCAAAGTGGTTCAGTTCGCTATTATTAACCAAGTTCATTTTTCTCTCTTGAGTAGCTTATCTGAAAGCATTACAAAGCTTTAGCTCAAAAAGAATTTTAATTTAAAGCTTGATTGGACTGCAGTCTGATTAGACATGTTTGTTTGAAATCTTTTGTATTCAGAACAGGCCAACACTCACATCAGATGAAAAAGCAGCAGATGATAAATTCATCGCTCAGTGTCTTTCTATGAGGAACAGCCACACAGTCTGAGTTGCCCGATTACGACTTCTCTAAACCCTGTTTATGCTTCAAGCAAAGCCAAACCACAGAGGATCTCGATAAGAAGTCTGCCAGGAGCTTTGAACAGAAACCTCCATCTTGTGCTAAAGAAACCTTGAGTTCACATTGTTACTAAGCATCCTACATTAGTCTAAATCCTAAAGACATGGCAAGATAAAAGCACAAATTCCTCTTATGTGTTTGAACCAACATACAAATCTGTGCTTTCCCCAGACATTTC
>CM029372.1:2856217-2861217 GCA_017165825.1 Hepsetus odoe | reverse complement strand
ATATATATTTGTCCATCATCATCAGATATACAGAAAATATAAAATAATACATATATATACAGAATTGCATTAGACCAGCATGCACAGAGTAATGTGTCTGCACACACATGCATACACAATCACAAAACACTTTTTGCAATGGTCAGAATAGTAACTTATCACTTATCAGTGTCACTGTCACCAAGTAGACAAGAATTGCACAACCAGAGAGATTAGCAGCCAATCAGCCAATCACGCTGAAGCTTCACACAACCTCCCTGCTTTCACACTAGCACTATGGGTCTCAGTTTTCTTAACCTGTCTTCTCTCTTTCTTTCTCACGCTGTCATACTGGCACTTGTAGTGATGAGTGGCTGCTGTCCTGCCACTGATAACGCTGCTGAGGACACTTGACAAATGTCCTGCTGGGACACCATTACAATGGACAACATAGGGACATGCCATGTACACAAGCACACATAAACATTCATTTCTTATTTTAAATTCATTCTAATACCTGGTTTCTTTTACAGTTAGAAATAGAACCTAATAACTTCACTGTTAACACATAAAATATAAATGCTTTAATAAATGATTTCAGATCTTTTAAGCATTTATTTCAGTTCATTATTGTTCTTATTGTTTCCATTAATCCATCCATAACCAATCAAAGACCTACTTACGGAACCTACCCCAGTTCTCACAGATCGAAAGGTGGAGAAACACCCTGACAGGTTGTCAGTCCATTACAGGCAGACATACAGACAAACATTCACATGCAGCCACACCTAGGAGGCAATAAAGCATCTCTATCCCCTGACATGCGGGCGTCTTTGGGACTGGAGGAAATTATAGCACCCAAAGGAAACATAACCTTCTTTCTGAGGCGCAGACATTGCTACCAACTGTTGCACCATGAACCCCACCTTTCTCTCTCTTGTGCTTTGATTCTGTGAAGTAGTGAAGCACTTTCTGTCTGAGCTTTGAACTGATGATGGCAACTGAAAAACACACCACTGCACGGTTAAAATTTTGACTTGACTTTTGTGATCACTGACTGTTTTTTGAAACATTCTCGAACAAATTTTTACATTTTGTAAATCTGGTATGTGGCAGAAGCTGCCTGGTGGGTTAGGATGAGGCTCATTCAGGCAATGGGTTTGCATCTCAGAGCATGGCGGATTCCTGAGTAATCCTGAGCAAGATCCTGCCTCATCACTGTTCGGGCTCGTCTGCATATGGCTGCTCACTGTACATTGGGAATGAGTGAAATGCAGAGAAACCATTTCATTCACTGAGTTTTCACGATGACAAAAACTATCCAAGTTCTGTTTCAACCTAGCTGAGGATCAGTCTTACCTGTTTCACATCTTCTCCCAGTATAGCCTTGCTGGCAGATGCAAGTGTCTGGAGCCATGCAGGACCCTCTGTTATGGCACAGCCCATCACACTGTGCTGTAGATCAAATAAACATTGGGAAGATATTACTGGAAATGGCATCTGCCATGTTGTTTTCCAATCTTCTTAGCATTAGTAGAAAATACAAGACGAAGCAAGTTACTTCAGCATACTTTTTTCGTGTGTTAGTTCTGTATAATTCGTGATTTTCCTGAAATGTTGCATTTGTGATTAAAATGTCTTTGTTTCTGCAAGATAAGATCCTTCTTCTCAAGATTAGCCTGTCCATTCCCCTTTCCAAACTGCAGGTGGTAGTGGAGACATTAAAGCAGTTGCATTTACCTCTGCAAACGCTGCCATTTCCCACATATCCTGGCTTGCAGGTGCAGCTGTGTCCTCCCACCGTATTGAAGCACAACGCATTCTCATCACAGCTGTGTAGTCCACTTATACACTCATCATGCTCTAAAACACACAGCATCAATGAGTGAGACAGGTATTTACAGGTCTCACATAATTCTCACTTTTTGCTCATGTTTTTCAATCCTAGCTAAAAGATGAAAAGTGAGATGGATTGAATGAACTCAACGCAATGCCAAAGGGTGGAGCTAGACATGGTTTGGAAATGTTTGCATACAAGCAATGGCTGATTCTAGCATATCAAGGCCCCCTGCAAGTCATTGTGAATTTGAATAAAACCTCTTTTTCAGCATGCTACAAATGTCAGGAGCTACCTCACTGTGCAAAGGCGTTCATTGACATTTCAACTCAGCTCCTAAAGGCTGCCCATTGGTGTGGAGCTCTCAACAGAGGACAGAATTTGTGGCTGTTTCAAGTACAAATGTAGTAACAAACAGAAGTGTTCATTTAAGCAACTAACTGATTAACTGAAAGCAATTCTTATTAACAACAATGAGTTTCCACAGTGCTCAGAACTGTACCAGCAAGCCCAAACACTGCTGAGATGAGTGGGCTGATATGCCAAATGGAAGATTTCTCTCTGGATTTGTCAGGGAATAAACTATATTTTCTTCCTTAAATAACATCCCACATTTTGCATTTGCCTTACTAAGCATCTAGGTAACACCCAAGATGATCTCAAAATGTCAAGCAAGACAGCTAAGTACAGCTCATGAAATTTTTAAAAGCTACAGAGTATAAAAACCTGAACTCTTCCAGACAGCTTATTATTCCACTGCTATGGGCCATAATTTTCGTCCTGAAAACTTGACAAATAGGGGCCTGTTCAGAAGTTTACAGCATGAGCATTTTAAAGGTTTTTTCCAAGAAGTCAAATAAATTTGAGATCTTTCCATTATTATCACTCAGCTACATCCAATCTTTAAACCTACACTCTTTTTGCACAATCAATCACAGCTAGACACATCGGACATTAATAAAATAATCCAGATGACAGACACATAAGACACATATGATCCCTGGCCACTTTCTATCTCTTAAAAACAAACAAACAAACAAACAAACAAAAACCTTTTGAGGACATCTGCATGAGGGCTTTTATTTGGGGATTTCTATCAGAAATGTACAAAAATAAAATAAAGATATAACTACATAATTCCCTTTTTTCTACAGTTGCCAGGTTTTGGACAGTAAATGCTAGCATTATAGTTGATTGATTGGTCAGTTCAGCTGGTGGCTCAATGTCATCAAAATGCACACAAACTTACTATATTTTAAAATCTGGTTAATCTTCCAGACATCCAGATTATTCAGATCATCCTGCGCTGGTGATGCTTACCAAGTTAGTACTGAAACATCCTCAAATAACTGAAGAAACCCATTTTCTCCTGATGCTGAATTATTGCTTAATTTCAAGTAAAACCACAGAATTATCACAAGATAACATATGAAACATGTTGGGTGATGTGATATTCTAGGTAAAGAGGATTTTCAGGAGCATCAAAATGCTGCCAATGACAGTTCAGAAGAGAGTTCTACCCAAACTCATCTTTAATCTAGTTTGCCGCTGACCTTACCAAAACACTGCCAGCGAGATGATGATTGCTACACTTAATATTATGTGACATGATGTGCCCAAAATTGTGGTACGTGAATTGTAAAACACGTGTAATAGGAAAGTGCCCTAATCCCAAACCTACTGCATCTTGTATGAATGATATTGTTCTACACTTTATTCAGATCATAGAAAGGATAGACAGATATTAAGGTATCTTGAGGTAACGTCGTCGAGCCTCTGAAGCTCTCCAAGGGAACACACATTTTCCAGCAGACACTAATCAAACTGCATTATTGAAGAAACATGTCTTAATTCCAACAGATCTCAACAATATTCCAGTCAATACAATTCAACTGAAAAAAACATGTCTAAACAAAAGAGATCTTGCTAAACAGCTAATTTTGGTGAAATTCTAAATAACGAGTAAAATCTTGAAAAGAAACATTTATATATTTCTAAATATTTATTAATAAGTGTTGTAATCAGAGTAAAGGCCATATTTATTAAGTATTCATTACAATCTTTATTATCAATAAAATAATAACATTTCTTTTATTATATATTTTTTACATTGATATATTCTGGTTTAATGTAACAACTAAATATTAGATTTATTTTCCAAAACTGACTTTGTATTTCTTGCAGTTTGATCAGTTTTCTTAGGTTTATTAGGAAATTTCACTCATTATCTTCACTGCTTGTCCTGATTAGCGTCGCAGGCGGTGCTGGAGCCTTTCCCAGTGCACACAGGGTGAAAAGCTAAGAAATACCCTGAACAGGTTGCCAGTCCATCACACACACACACGCGCTCAGTCCAAGGAGGCAATTTATCTCAAGACTCCTCCCGTCTGACAAGTATGTCTTTGACCTGTAGTTATAAACCTTGAGTACCTGAGGAAAACCAAACAGATAAAGGAAAATATGCAAACTCCACAGAAAGGAAATCTGTTAAATGCATTTTTTCCAATATGTTAAACTTCTTGAACCCACCGCTAATTACATGCTTTGCCAACTACTGTACTTATTGGAATTAAAAGCATGTTTATTTTTTGCTTTGAGGCAGCATTACACTTGATCGGCTACCTGTATAAATAAATTAATGAATGCAGTTCATATCCTTCAATGAAATGTTCTGGATGTAATCGTGCATAAATACATAAAATGCTAAAGATGAATACAGCTGTATTTAGCTTTATGTTAATTTTTCTTTCACAATGAAATTTCTCAG
The DNA here is from genome assembly GCA_017165825.1 of Hepsetus odoe. Lineage (NCBI taxonomy): Eukaryota > Metazoa > Chordata > Actinopteri > Characiformes > Hepsetidae > Hepsetus > Hepsetus odoe. The sequence continues at coordinate 2,856,634 of CM029372.1, read as the reverse complement.
ATTTCTAATTTCTCTTAGAAAATAGCATCACACCTCTAGGACAACCAGGGCCTCATGAACCTCACCTTTTGCATCTCAATGCATTGTTTATGAGAAGAGATCTTGCATGTGTAGCTGACTACATATTCCTCTGAATTACAGCTTAAGCAGCTAGTTCCTTTCACTTATCTCTTAGTGTTTAAGCAGGGATTTCTTTGAATAATTTCAGCGAATCATTTGGTGACAAAAGCATCTCTGCATGAAATCTGAAAAATTGCAAGTGGAAGCAAAGATACTCAAGCTCAGTCTAATAAACAGCACAATGTTTCAAAGTCATTTGTGACCGCTATTCTGTATGAGCTCAGGTACCATGATGCACTGAAACGCTGTATTCTTGATAAAGAATCTACAATCCCTTTTTTTTTTTTATCATAGTTA